>MU715999.1:14479-25189 GCA_026770625.1 Nicotiana glauca | reverse complement strand
TATATTAATTGACCTTAGTAAGTATCGAGTCGACCTCTTGTCTCTACTTCTTCGAGATTAGACGGGATACTTACTCGGTATATGTTGTTTATGTACTCATGCTACACTTCTGTACTTAAATGTACAGGATCTGAGGCAGGTGGATCCGGACATTATTCTGGTGCATATGAGTGAGCGCATCTCGGACTTCTACGGTGAGCTGCATTCCCTTCTTGCCGATCCGCAACCGAAGAAGTCTCCCTTGTATTTTTTTGTTGTTTCTGTCTATCCTGATTCAGATAATAGGATAGGGTATTATTCTTTTGTGTATATTCTACTAGTTGCCCGTAGCTTGTGATACCAGGTTCTGACACACACAGAGGTAGACGTTATTTTAGGTTGTATAACTGTCTTTACATTTCATTGGTCTTTACTGGTTTAGAACTTTAAATTGGAAAAAATCTATTATAATGGTTTTTGGCAAAGGTAAAAAATGAGAATTTAATTATTCTTTCGCGTTGGCTGGCCTAATAAAGGGTGTTAGGCGCCATCATGACCTGTTATGAAAAATGGGACGTGACACTATTCTCATAAATGATAGTAGTCTGTGTTTATTTCAAAAATAACACATTAGCACTTTCAAATTGATAACTCCACTAACTAAGGTATCTCTCTACATTAATACACATTTTACTACATTTCCTTTTCCTCCACTCTTCCATAATTTCTTTTTCTCTTCTATAAATAACACTTACTCAAATATATCAAAGATTTTGAAAGGAGAATATCTCAAAATTAATTTGTCATGACCCATTTTTCCTTACAGGTCATGATGGCACCCGACACCGTTGTCAGGCCAGCCGACTGCGGAACTTGTGATTTAAGTTCTCATTTTACCTTTGCCAAAAATAATAATAATAGATTTTTAAAATTTAAAGTCAAGACCAATAAAGATCAATAATGTAACAAAAATAGTTATACAACCCCAAAATAATTATCTACTACCGTGTGTGCCAAGAACTGGTGTCACAAGTACGGGCATCTACTAGAATATACAACGACATCTCTATCCTACTGTCTAAAATAAGGAAAGACAGCAAAAATAAAAAAGAAGACTCCATCTGGCTACCGAGCGGTGTAGGAAGGGAAGCAGCTCACCGTAGAAGTCTCTGTCGCAACTCACTGGAATGCACCGGACCGATAACCAGATGAATCAGCCTCAGACCCTGTACATTTAAGTATAGAAGCGTAGCATGAGTACATAAACAATATTTACCCAGTAAGTATCCTGTCTAATCTCGAAGAAGTAGAGACGAGATGTCGACTTGATACCTACCAGATCAAGATATTATCATAATAATGATGTACAATAAGCATGGATAGTGCAATTGAGCAACAGTTACAATGGAAGTCAAAATCATGCTTTTAATCATATTTCTTTTATCATTTCCCATTCTTTCACATTCTTAGAAATAAATCATGAAATGTCTAAGCTCAAGTACATATATCATGCGCAATCATGCCGAGGTCGATGGCCCGCTCAAATAAAATATAAATTGTGTACTGCCGAGGGTCAAACGATCCGAAACATAGATGTATCGATTTCACTGAGGCGATCGGCCCGATCCACAAATATCAAGGAAACATCAAGAATGCACACAAAGGCTCATTTATACACAAGGGAATCCTTACACGGTTCAACAATATTCATATGTTCACTTTTCATTCCTCTCTAGTTTCTAGCATATCATAAAAGATCATATTGATAATTCAAATAAAGGATATCTCAAATTAGGCATGATGTAGGTCCTAAACTACCTAAACATTTTAATATCATAGTAGCTACGCACGGACCCTCGTCACCTAATGCGTACGTAGCCCCCCGCATTTAATAGCAAATTGTCATTTATTAGTCAGAAGGGGATAGTTCCCTCTTATGAGGTTAGAAAGGAGACTCACCTCACTCCGAGGCATACTTCCAATATCAAGAACAAGCCCAACACCCTCAACGCGAAGCCGAACGAGCACAAACTAATAATACAACGTAAGAACTAGTCAATAAATACTTACAAGGTTGAATTCTAGCTAACCATTAACACAAGTTTACTAAATTCCGACCTCGGGCCCACTTGCCCGGATTCCGAGATTTTTCAAAGGAAGTTGTTCTATATCACCTAAGGATCACAAATACATGGCAAATTACATGATTAAATCTTAGTTTTTATTAAACCCTAGGTCTAGTTCTAACCCCTTGATTTTATCTAATTTTTAGTGTTAAATTTACTTAATGTTTATGTATTTGAACTAAAAGTGAGTGGGGATTACTTACCTTGCAATTTTATATTGAAACCCCCTCTTTGGAATCACCAAAATCGCCTAAGTGTTGAGAAATATGTGAAAGAAATGAGCTTGAGCTCGGAATAAATGAAGCTCACTACCACCCTTTTTCGCTTATGCGGTCCCGCATCGGCGGAATTTGAGCCACTTCTGCGGATCCAGGCGCAACAGGCTAGACGCTGCTGCAGTCCATGGGTCGCAATGGCGTGACCGCTTCAGCGGTTTCCCCACGACTGAGTCCACTTCGCTTCTGTGATCTGTAGACCGCTCCTGTGGTCCCGCTTCTGCGGTCCATGAGCCACAGAAGTTGTTATGGCAGAAGCAGCAACCTTTGGTTCTTTTTCAATTTCCAACTTCACTCGAACCTTGACCATTTGACACTCGGGGCTCCCGATCCCCGCCCGAACATACCGACAAGTCTGAAATCATGAGGCGGACCTACTCAAACCCTCAAAATGCTTAAAACAATGCTAAATCAAGTAATCAACCCCAAAACCAAGTGAATCAAATCATTGAATCCTCAAGTTCTAAATTTCCTTCTAACGGGTCAAAACGCCCTTAAACTACTCGGATTGACACCAAATTTTATGGGTAAGTCTTAACTAAAATTTCAGACCTGTACCAATTTCGTAATTAAAATCCGAGCCTGATACCTAGGAAACCAATGATTACTTAGTTTATTTAATTCCTTAATACTTCAAGTTAACGATTTCATAGAAAAATTCATTACTTGGGCTAGGGACCTCAGAATTCGATTCCGGGCATATGCCACAGTCCCATATTTTCCTACGGACCCTCCGGGATCATCAAATCACGAATCCGGGTCCATTTCCTAAGAAAGTTGACCGAAGTCAAACTTGGCCTTTTTAGAAAGACTTAAAGAAGCAATTGGGCATATTCTTGCTCAAAACTCTTCTAACTTCTGAACTACCCGCAAGTCATAAATTAGTTAAAGCAAGTGCGGGAAGTTTTATTTAAGGGAACGGGGTTCTGAAACACAAAACGACCAGTCGGGTCGTTACATTCTCCACCTCTTAAACAAACATCGTCCTCGGACGAACATAGAAAATTACATGGACTGCTGAATAAGTGGGGATATCCGCTCCGCATGTCCTCCTCGAACTCCCAGGTCGCCTCCTCAACCGGTTGGTCCCTCCTCTGGACCCTTACCGTAGAAATCCTCATGGACCTCAACCGGCGATCCTGTATATCAACAATGACAACTGGCTCCTCCTCGTAGTCTAAGATCTCATCTAACTGAATGGTACTAAAATCCAACGCATGTGAATAGTCGGCACGATACTTCCGAAGCATCGATACATGGAAAACTGGATGAACTCCTGATAAACTGGGGGGTAAAGCAAGCTCATAGGCAACCTCTCCAACTCGCCTCAACACCTCAAAGGTGCCAATAAACCTTGGGCTTAGCTTGACCTTCTTTCCAAACCTCATATTGCCCTTCATTGGCGAGACTTTCAAGAGAACATTCTCGCCAATCGTGAATGATACATCACGTGCCTTCTGATCTGTGTAACTCTTCTGCCTAGACTGAGCTGTGCGGAGCCTCTCCTGAATCAAATTTACCTTATCCAAGGCATCCTGTACCAAATATGCGCCAAGTAACTTAGCCTCACCGGGCTCAAACCACCCAATAGTAGAATGACAATGCCGACCATACAGGGCCATCTCTATGTTGTACTGATAGCTATTATTGTACGCAAACTCCGCCAAGGTCAAGAACTGATTCCACTGCCCTCCAAAGTCGATCATACATGCTCTAAACATATCCTCTAAAATCTGAATTATCCGTTCCGACTTCCCGTCGGTCTGAGGATGGAATACCGTGCTAAGCTTAATGCGGGTCCCCAACTCACTCTGAACAGCTCTCAAGAAATGGGAAGTGAACTGAGGGCCTCTGTCTGATATGATGGAAAACGGCACATCGTGCAACCTGACTATCTCCCAAATGTAAATCTGAGCATATCTCTCCACTGAATAAGTGGTCACCACTGGAACTAAGTGGGCCGACTTGGTCAACCTATCCATAATAACCCACACTAAATAAACCTTCCGCAAAGTCCGCGGCAACCCAACTACGAAATCCAAGGTGATGCGCTCCCACTTCCATTCCTGGATAGACATCCGCTGAAGTAGGCCACCTGGCCTCCGGTGCTCATACTTGACCTGCTGGCAATTTAAACATTTAGCTACATACTCTACAATGTCCTTCTTCATCCTCTGCCACCAGAAATGTTGTATCAAGTCACGATACACCTTCATGGCACCCGGATGAATAGAGTACCTCGAAGTGTGGGCCTCCTTTAGAATCCTCTCCCTCAAGCCATCAACATTAGGAACACATACACGGCCCTGAAGCCGTAACACACCATCCTCGCCGATAGAAATCTCCTTGGCACCTCCTTGAAGTACCGTCTCTCTGAGAACCGCCAAATGTGGATCATCGAGATATCGGGCCCTAATCTGCCCCAATAACGAAGACTGAGCAATCACACATGCTATAACTCGGCTGGACTCCAAAATGTCCAACCTCACTAGTGTGTTAGATAAAGACTGGATTTCCAAAGCTAATGGTCTCATCTCAGCAGGAATGAATGCTAAGCTGCCNAGGGGGGGGGGGGGCAGCTCCTCCCAGGTCCGGAACGTCGGCGGTATGTGTCCTCACCATCTGTTACAAAATAGTAGAGGGATATTAGTACACTAGCCACTGCATGATAGGAAACGAACAAAGAGTAGTCTTTCCTAGTAACCTATAGCCTCTCAAAGATAAATACAGACGTCTCCGTATCGATCTACAACACTCTATTAGGTTTTCCCATAACTTGTGAGACTTAAGTAAACCTACTGCTCTGATACCATGTTGTCACAACCCAATTCCACAATGGGTTATGAGGGCGCGTTACACCCTTGTCAGACCAGCCAATGCGGAAACTTTACCTAAAATTCAAATGCTACTTCTAATTAAGAATAAGTGGAATAAACACTTGACTTGACATTTAAACCAGAAGGACAAAATACTGTAAATAATATAATACACAACCCTAAAATAGTAGTCTACCAAGTGTATGCCAGAACCCGGTGTCATAAGCTACGTCAACTAATAGAATACACATCATAAAATAATACCGTAATATTCTACTGTCTGAATTTGAAAAGATAGAAAATAACAAAAATATAAAGGAAGGATTTCTTCGGCTGCGGATCGACATGGAGGGGAAGACAGCTCACTGTAGAAGTCCCAAATCCGCTCACGGGCGCGCACCAGAATGATAGCCGAGTCCACCTGTCTCAGATCCTGTACATTTAAGTACAGAATTGTAGTACGAGTACATAAAAATATGTACCCAGTAAGTATTCCGTCTAATCTCGAAGAAGTAGAGACGATAGGTCGACTTGATACCTACTAGGGTCAAGATAATATAATAATAATGCGCTATATAAAGCATGAAAAATCTCCAATGACAATAAGTTAAAATGAAAACAAATCACAATTATGCCCATGACCATATTTCAATTATCATTCTCCTTTTTACATACTTAGCGAGTAATCACGTCATGTCTAGTCTTAAACATATATACATCATGCACAAAAACGCCGAGATCGATGGCCCGCTCCAACAGAAAATAAAAATGTGCACTGCCGAGGGTTGAACGGCCCATACCAAAGATGCATCTATTTTCAGCGAGGCGATCGGCCCGATCCATAAATATTAATAAGCATCAAGAATGCACACAAATGCTCATTTTTATACAAGGAAATTCTTACAAAGGTTCACCAAGTTTATATGTTCACTTTTCATTTCTCTCAAGTCTCTAGCATATCATAAATGGTCATCTTGGTAATTTAAATGAAAGATATCTTCAAATTAGGCATGATGTGGGTCCTAAACTACCCAAGCAATTAACATCATAGTAGCTACACACGAACTCTCATCACCTAGTATGTACGTAGCCCCCGCATTTAGCAGCAAATTCTCATTAATTAATCCTATGGGGACAATTCCCTCTTGCAAGGTTAGAAAGGAGACTCACCTCTCTCCAAAGCGCACCTCTAAGATTAAAACATGTGTAAGCCCTCAAGTCGGAGCCAAACGATCACAAAACTAATTAAAGAAAGTAAGAACTAGTCAATATAAGTTTACAAGATTGAGTTCTAGCTATTTAATCCATTTTCTAACCCCTTTCACAAGTTTTCTAGTTTCTGACCCCGGGCCCACATGCCCGGATTCCAAGATTTTTCAAAGGAAGTTGTTCTCTACAACCTAAGGATCCATAATATATCATTTCTAGTTCATTACATAGCAAATTACATGAATAAATATTAGTTTTATTAAAACCCTAGGTCTAGCTCTAACCCTTGATTTTTACTTAGTTTTTAGTGTTTAATCTACCTAATGTACATGTATTTAAACTAAGAATGAGTGAGAATCACTTACCTTGCAATGTTATGTTGCAACCCTCTCTTTGGAAGCACCCTAATCGCCCAAGTGTGGAGTGTGAAATGATAAAAATGTCTTAAAGTTCGAATTGAATTTACTCTCTACCCCTAATGATTTCCGCTTCTGCGGTGCCCTTTCTGCTTCTACGGCAACCGCTTCTATGGTTTTTTTTTTACGCTTCTGCGGTTCTGACCCAATTGGGTTTTTTTGCTTAAGAGAAACCGCTTCTGTGGTTTTGGGACCGCTTATGTGATTTTCTCTGGGCTTGTCCTTGGCCGCTTCTATGAAGATTTGACCGCACCTGTGGTCCCGCTTTTGCGGCCCAAGAACCGCAGATGCGGCTATGACAGAAGCAGCAATGCTTCATCTATTCCTCAAATTTCTAACTTCGCTCAAACCTCGCTCGTTTGACGCCCGGGGCTCCCGAGCCCCGCCCGAACATACTGACAAGTCTGAAATCACGAGGCGGACTGACTCGAACCCTCAGATCACTCAAACCACGCTAAATCCAGGAATCACGTTCTAAAACCAAATGGATCAAACTATTGAATCTTCAAGTTCTTAATTCTCTTTTAACGGGTCAAAACGCCCTTAAACTACTCAGATTGACACCAAATTTTGCGAGTAAGTCTTAACTGATATTTTGGAACTGTACCAAGGGCGAAACCAAAATCCGAGCCCGGTACCTAGGAAATCAATGAATACTAAGTTTCATTAATTCTTTAAAACTTCAATTTAACAATTTCACGAAAAAAATTATTACTTAGGCTAGGGACCTCGAAATTCACTTCCGGGCATACGTCTAGGTCCCATATTTTCTCTCGGATCCTCCGGGATCTTCAAATGATGAATTCGGGTCCGTTTCCCAAGAATGTTGACCAAAGTGAAACTTGGCCTTTTAAGAAAATCTTGAAGGAGCAAATGCACATATCTTTACTCAAAACGCTTCCAATTCTCGAACCAATCGTCCCCGCAGGTTGTAAGTTAGCTAAAGCAAGTACGGGAGGCTTTATTTAAGGTAACAGGGTTCTAAATCGCAAAATGACGAGTCGGGTCATTATAAAAAGTGCATTAGCTAAATGATTAGGACGACACAACTAGAGAAGAGAAGGTTGCATATCGCGTTCTTTTAATTTCATGTTATAGCAGATCGGTACATGATGCAGGTCGATGACAAAAACTAGCTTTTGATACTCGTAATTGGAGATGAAAAAAGAGAGCTGATTCTCTGATTAACTGAGAAAAAATGAAATTGACAAAAGGAATGGGTATTTAAATATGATATAAAGCCATGGCAAGAAAGTAAAGAGATCAAGAATACTATGTATAAATTCATCTTGACATCCAAGTTATAATCCATATAGGCCTCACTAACTAACAGATGTAGGAGCAACAATTTAAGTACGCAGCCTGATGCAATATTAACAGAGTACCTGAAAATTGAGCTTTCAATTTTGAAGAAAATTACAAGCAACTGGCGTCAAAATCGTCAATAGAAACACTAATTAAAATGGAACATGAACCACAAAACTCAGCAACCAGTGAATGGACCTCACACAGCAAGCGACAATAGCAGCGAACTCGATTCAACCACACCCATTTTGAACCGAAATCCAGAAGAAGAAACGGAGCATGAATCGAGTGGTTAGCTATGGAGTTTTGGGCCTGTTTGGAGAAGGAGATGAAGCTGGGTTTCTGAAAGTTAAAATAGAGGTGATGAGTTGAGTTTCGCGGTTGAATTTTCATGGAGGAAGAAAGAGGTTTTTGAAGAAGAAGAAGGGAGGGGTGTGTGTTGTTCCTTGTCGTGAAGAAAAATAAAACAATTGCGCTCAGGTTGGGTCTAGGGGTCTGATGTCATTCCTTAGGTCTAGGTATTTTTATAGGTCTAACTCTAGGTTTAATTGGAAGGGTATGGGTTTTGGGCTAATGAGTTCAAGTGTATTTGGGCTAGGTAAGAAACTTTGGGCCTAATTTGGGTATAAGAACTTGCTCAATATCTAAATAAATCTTTTCTTCAAGTTCTTTTTCGTATCTTTCTTTTTCTTTTTCTTTAATTAAAAATCCTAAAATTAAAATCCTAGGTTATCTAAAAATGTGAAATTAAACTAATTAAAAAGATTATAAAAGCTATTCAATCCTAAATTAAAAGAGAAAAAATCAATAAAAGAAAAAGTGTAAAAATGAAGGAACTTTTTGTGATTTTCAATTCATTATAAAATAAGTAACTATTGTTTAATTCTAAAAATGTAAAAATAAAGCCTAAATGTCATATATATTATTTTTGGTATTTTTCATGATTTAAATAAAACTTAAACCTGCAAGAAAAATGCAACCAATTAATAAAATCTATAAAAATTCCTAAAATTGGTAAATAACTAAGGAAAAATCTATTTTCTTGGATTTTGTAGGAGTATTTCATATAGGGCAAAAATCACGTGCTTACAGCTGCCCCTCTTTGCTCGAAAACATGAAGAGTTTTCAAAAAAAGATAAATTAAGCAATATGAGGAATTTTTTCAAACTCCATGAGAAGCATTTTTTGAAAGAATCTGACCAAACCTTGACTCAGATGTTGCCTACATATCCATGGCTATAAAGGAATCAGGTCAGTATAGTTCTGGAAGTTTTAGTAGCTGGGACTACCGGGAAGCTGTGATTTCACTGTTGTTGTCGTTGTTTCTGCTCGCTGAGCTCGTTATTACACCAAAAAGGAAAATCTAAATCTAAGCTAGTTAAGCCTATTAACTACGAATTACAAGATTCCTATTTATAAATCACTTGAAGCTTGATCTTGTGTCTTAGATGATTTTGCAGTGGACCCCGATCTGAATCGTGATGCTCGAAAGCTGTAGGTGCTGGCTCTTTCTTTAGAATTAGATCAAAGTGGGACATGCTAAACTTGTGACTTCAATCAACAATTGAGCAGTCCACGTCCTACTCCATTTCAAGCACTTTAAATTCACTTCTTTTTGTTCTTTTCTTATTTTCCTTTATTCTAGATTAAAACTCATTCTTTCGGTCATGTCGAATCTTGTGCCTAGAGATAAAACCTGTTCGGAAACCAAAACAAACAACCGAACAAAATTCTTTTCCCCCAATTTTCACTATGAAGATTCCGTAAGTTATTTGCAACTCAAAGCTACTTTTCATTAAAAGAAATAAAAATAAAGATTGTGTATCCTTGGGAATGAAAACTTTTATTGGGTGGAATACCACGTTATGCTGGAAAGTGACCAGGTTATGCCGGGATAAGAAAGAAAAAAGGCTACTTGGGTTATGCCAGGGACATTCGCGGGTTATGCCGGGATAAGAAGGAAAAAAGGCTCCTTGGGTTATGCAGGGAGATCCGCAGGTTATGTCCGGATAAGAAAGAAAGAAGGCTCATTGGGTTATGCCAGGGAGATCCGCGGGTTATTCCGGGATAAGAGAGAAAGAAGATTCCTTGGGCTATGCCAGAGAGATCTGCGGGTTATGCCAGGATAGGAGAGAAAGAAGGCGCCTTGGGTTATGCCAGGGAGATCCACGGGTTATGTCGGGATAAGAAATAAAAAAAGGCTCCTTGGGTTATGCGGGGGAGATCTATGGGTTATGCTGGGATAAGAAAGAAAAAAGGCTACTTGGGTTATGCCAAGGAGATCTGCAGGTTATGCTGGAATAAGAAAGAAAAAAGGCTCCTTAGGTTATGCAGGGAGATCCGCGGGTTATGCCGGGATAAGAAAGAAAAAAAAGGCCCTTTGGGTTATGCCAGGGAGATCCGCGAGTTATACCAGAATAAGAAAGAACAAAGGCTTCTTCGGTTATGCTAGGGAGATCTGCGGGTTATGTCATAATAAGAGAGAAAACATGGCTTATTGGGTTATGTCTGGGAGAAAGGAAAAACAAAAAGGTCTTAGAGTTATGCCCGGGATACCTAGGGAATTAGAGGCCCTATTATACCA
>MU715989.1:12303-29105 GCA_026770625.1 Nicotiana glauca | reverse complement strand
GGGGGGGGGGGGCTGCCACATAATGAATTTTAATCCTTATCTAATATTTTCTTAATTAATTAGGTAATATTCCATTACCCAATAATTAATCAATTACCCGCATAATTAAGAATTATCTCAACTTACTTAAAATATTACTTATTTTTAGCACACATTATACCCCTCACTATCATGGTCATGTGTTACCTTGTACGACACTAATCCATAAATACCGGGTATTATAGCTTGGACTGTATTTATCCCAAATTGCCAAACTTCGACGAAACTCATCTTCTTCGATTTACTTATCCTCTCACCTTTACGAATATACTTATCACATGTTTGAAATAACCAAATGCTTATAATCTTAAAATAATCCCATTCCCGAACTTTTGTCACTGGACTTACGACAAAACTTTAACGTACGAAAAATATAAAATATAACATCTAATTTCCGAGCTTATCAATTTAATTATGGTCTACTTCCACGTACAAAAATATGGGGTTTAACACTTGAAACATTGGAATATAGTGGAATTTTGTTTAATGGAGAAATTAGAGGAAAAATTGATAAGTTTTAGGCGAGAGAGAATCTTAAGTAAGAGATATACCCTTTTAGGTGAGAGAACATTTCAAGGGAGAGATTTTAGGATATGAAAAATTGCATATTTTAATTAGAAAAGTAAGATTTTAAAATAAATTGTATTATATGTAATTTAGTAAAAGTAGTTGTAGAAAATTCAAATAAATCTTAAGAATATTGTACTCTATGTAAATTCCTCTAGTGAATTAGGGATTACTGTAATGACTTTGACAAGAACAATAGTCGGCCCAGTTTGTTGAAATGGTTTAGGTGAGGTTTGGAGATCGAATCTAGAGTCTCACATTTCATTTCTTACCTTATTCTCATTTTGTCATATGCTCCTCATTGTTTTTTTAATTGTTTGTTTTACTTTAGCTAATTTTCATAGTTCGAGAGTTCTCTATATATACCAGTTCTTTTTTCTGCATTTTAAATAAAAACACTTGAAATAAGTGAGCAAAGTTTAACACTCTTCTCTTCCTATTCTCTTTTCCTTTTCGTTTCTTTTTTCTGTTTTCCTCTTCTTCATTTGATTTTTATAAAGAAGGTGTGATTCCCCTTTTAAGTGACAAACTGTTTTTGTCATTCATTTTCTTATGCTCGAAATTTACTGTTACATATACATGAATTAAGTATTCATCTGAATTAAGCCGTCCACCCAATTGCTTAAACTAAAAATAGCCGGTGTAGATGTAATATATACGTAATGTAATGTAATGACCCGGCCGGTTGTTTTTAGAATTTATGCCCCGATCCTCTATTAACTGCTTTTTCCAAGCTTATTTCTTCTATTTTGGTTTGCTAGGACGTTCGGTTTTGAGTTTCGGAGTGTTTTGGGACACTTAGTCCCTAAACGAGAGCTTAAATGTTAAAAAGTGGTCCGTAGTCGGAACAGTGTGAAGACGGTCTTGGAATAGAAATTCGATGGTTCTGTTAGCTCCGTTGGGTGATTCGGGGTTAGGAGCGTGACCAGAATGTGTTTTGGAGGTCCGTAGTTAATTTAGGCTTGAAATGCCAAAGTTTGAATTTTTGAAGTTTCCAGCCCTATAGTGAGATTTTGATCCGAGAGTCGGAATGGAATTCAAAAAGTTGCAGTAGTTCCATCATGTCGTTGCAAAATTTTAGGTCATTCGGACATGGTTTGGTTAGATTTTTGATCGAAAGCGTGTTTTGAGGAAATTTGGAGTTCTTAGGCTTAAATCCTTGATTAATTCGAGTTTCCGACATTGTTTTAGGTGTTTTAAGGATTGATACAAGTTTGAATGATGTTTTAGGATTGGTTGGTAACTTTTGTTGAGGTCACGGGGGCCTCAGATATGTTTACGGATGCTCAACGGATCATTTCAAGTTATTAAAAGATTGCAGATTTTGTTCAGCTGTTGTAGAGGGATTTTACCCTTCGCGATCGTGAGCGAGCCATTACGTTCGCGAAGAGTCAGTGGGGGATGGATGGAATGTTGCCTACGCGTTCGCAGGGTGATCTCCGCATTCGTGAAGGGGTTGTGATGTTGAGCATCGCGTTCGTGGGAGGGGACCGCGTTCTCGTAGAGGTAAATGGTCAGCTGGGTTCGAGGGGGAAAAGCTCTTCGCGTTCGCGAGAGGTGTGACGCGTTCACATAGGGTTGGTCAGTGGAAATAATGCATTCGTAGGAGTAATGTCACGTTCGCATAGAAGTATTTTCGATCAACAACTTTTTGTGCTTCGCGAACGCGAGGCCTTGACCGCGTTCGTGATGAAGAAATTTAAAAGCTTGGCAGATTGTTTTAAAGGAGCTATTTTGCAAATTTTAGCCTAGTTTCCTCCACTGTTAGGCAATTTTGAAGATTTTTGAAGAGGGTTGAAGAGGGATTCAAAGGGAATCACTTGGAGGTAATATTTTTGACTTCATAACTCGTTTTTATGTGATTAAAGACCTAATTAATGGTGAGAAATTTGGGAAAAGGGGGTAATTAGGGCTTGAGTTTAAGATACCCTAAATTGAGGATTTGAGGGGTCGTTTGGACTTCAATTTATGTGATTTTGATATGGCTAGACTCGTGAGAGTGCGAGGTTTTTGAAAATATAAATTTCACCCGATTATGAGACGTTGGCCTGAGGGGCATTTTGGTCATTTTATATGTTTCCGTGTGTTAGCTTAGAATTTAATTATTGAATCAGTTACTTTAAGTATTATTTACAATATACGATTGAATTGAATATATTTGGGCCATTTGGAGTCGGATACTCGTGACAAACGTGTGGTTTCGAGTTGACTTTGAGCGGGTTCGAGGTAAGTGGCTTATCTAACCTTGTGTGGGGGACCTTTCCCTTTAGGATATGATGTTTAGTATTTGAATGCCTTGTACGTGAGGTGACGAGCGCGTACTTGAGCTAATTGTTGAAAATCCAGTTTTACGTTAAGTATTTACACTGAGTTCTTTTCTTACTTGTTTATTTCTACTTGCTAACATAGCCTGTGTTTGTTTAGAAAATCATGCTTAGTTGACTTAATTGCCTATTTGCTTAAACTGCCTTAAATGTATTTCGTGAAGCGTGTTAGGCTAGAATTAATGGTTATGTATTACAAGTTTCGCAATTATTCTAATATTCTTGAGCTGATGTTATGTGTTTAAATTTGGGACTACGGGACGGCATCCTGGGAGATCCCCTGCACGTGTTTATGATCAGGACTGAGGTGCGGGATACCAAGAGATCCCTGGCGTATTTATTGAGGATACCAAGAGATCCTCAGATTACCAAGAGATCCCTAGTGTATATGATGAGGATATTACGAGATCCTTGGGATACCAAGAGATCCCCGGTTATCATCCTTGTTGGAGCGGTATTTCCTTGTGTTTGCCTTATTTCTGTTTTCTGTTACTGTATTCTTATTATCCTATTTAGATTCTTATTGTAGATTCTCATTTATACGACTTATTTATCATGTCATTTATTATTTATTTATCTCAGTAGGGCCCTGATCTTCCTCGTCACTACCCGACCGAGGTTAGGCTTGGCACTTTTGAGTATCGCTGTGGTATACTCATGCCCTTTATACGCATGTTTTTCATGTGCAAATCCAGGTACCTCTACACATGCTTACCATCCTTGAGGCAGGAAGATCTTTTGGAGACTTCGAGGTACATCTGCCGCGTTCGTAGACCGAAGAGTTTACTTCTTTACTCTATCTTGTAGTGCTAGCCCTTCTACCATACTGTTAATATAGACATTCTGGAGATTATAACTTTTTACTGTATTTCTTCTAGCTTGTGTTCCTCTGAGTTTTCGGGTTTTGGGATAGTTTTGTAGAAGCTTGAGTTATTGTGCTATATTTGCCGAGTGGCATTTTATATTTCGCTTTCATTTTGTTAAATTTTGGTTTTAAGTTATATTTCCACAAAGTCTCAATTGTTTTTCCTCATTGTTAGGCTTACCTAGTCGTAGATGACTAGGTGCTGTCATGACAGTTCACGGAGGGCGATCTAGGGTCGTGACAAGTTGGTATCAGAGCTCTAGGTTCATAGGAGTTACGAAACATATGCCGGTTTATTAGAGTCTCATTGATCGGTACAGAGACGTATGTACTTATCTACGAGATGCTATGTAACTGTTAGGAAAAATCTTCACTTCATTTGATTTCCTTGTCGTGCAATATTTTGACGTCACAATTCTAAACTTCTGTCTTCTATTCTCTCACAGATGGTGTGGACATGTGCTACTCGGGATGATCATGCACCCGCGCCCCCTACTGTAGCCGTCAGAGGCTGGGGCCGGGGTAGAGGCCGAGGATGCACACGTGGTGCAGCGAAAGAACCTTCACCAGTTGCCGCCAAGGTACCACCAGTAGATCCAACCGGAGTCCAGGCACCTAACACGCCTAATGCTACTACTACTCTAGCCCTTCAGGAGACTTTGGCACATTTCATGAGCATGTACACCATGTTGGCTCAGGTAGGGTTGCTTCCCCTTGTTGCAGCCACATCCCAAGCTAGGGGAGGAGCACAGACTCCAGCCGCCCACACTCTTGAGCAGCGAGTGCATGTTGAGCAGGTCCCTGAGATTATTCCTGTACAGCCTGCAATGCCAATTCAGCCTGAGGGCATGACAGCGGCATCCGAGAAGGAGCAGCTGAGACTTGAGACGTTCAAGAGGTATAAGCCTCCTGAGTTCAGTGGTCTAGCGTCGGAGGATGCTTTGGGATTCCTTGATGGGTGTTACCGTATTTTCCGTACTATGAGTATTTCTAGATTGAGCGGGGTTTCTTTCACCACTTTACATCTTCGGGGAGCTGCCTATGATTGGTGGCATACCTATGAGTTAGACAGTCCAGATGCGGCTGCTTCACTAACTTGGGCTCAATGTTCGGATCTATTCTCGAGAGAGTATGTTTCTCAGAGCCTCAGGGACGCATGGCGCGCAAAGTTTGAGCATTTGCGCCAGTCATGCACTAGCCTTAGCTGCTACTGTTCGTGAGAGGGTTTGCCAGTTTATTGAGGGGCTTATTCCCCCTATCAGATCTAGCATGGCTCGTGAGTTGGAGATGGATATTTCTTATCAGCAAGTGGTGAGCATTTCTAGGAGGATTGAGGGCATGCATGCTAGGGAGAGAGAGGAGAGGGAGGCCAAGAGGTTTCAAGAGTTTGGCCATTTCTCTGGTGCCCGTGCCCTAGCTCTAGGTTGTCATGGTAGGGGTTGTGTGAGTCACCCTATTCATTCAGCTCTTCCAGCAGCCAATAGTGCTCCTGCTCCTCATAGGCCTCAAGAGCCTTATTATGCACCTCCGGTTTCTAGCGCACCTCTCGTGCGGGGTGCTTTTAGAGGTCAGTCCAGCAGGCCTGGCCCGAGCCAGTTACAACCTCCACATCCTCCTAGGGCTTGTTTTGAGTGTGGTGACACCCGCCATGTGGTGAGGGATTGCCCTAGACTTGGGAGGAGTGCACCTCCAAACACTTCTCAGTCACAGTGTGCCCCGCAGAGTTCTCAGGCTATGATCACAGCTCCAGCTGCTACCCCGTTTGCTCAGCTAGCCAGAGGTAGAGGTGGGGGAGGTAGAGGTCGCCCTCGAGGGGGAGGCCAGGCCATATACTATGTCATTCCTGCCCGTACTTAGGCTGTTGCCTCCGATTATGTCATCACAGGTGTTATACTGGTTTGTCACAGAGATGCATCGGTTCTATTCGATCCAGGCTCCACTTATTCTTATATATCTTCTTATTTCGTGTTCTGTATTTGGGTGTACCTGGGGATTCTTTGAGTTCCCCTACTTATGTTTGTACTCCTGTGGGAGATTCTCTTGTTGTGGACCACATTTATCGGTCGTGTTTGGTTGCTCTTAGTGGTTTTGAGACCAGAGTCGATTTATCGTTACTCAGCATGGTTGATTTTGATATTATCTTGGGCATGGACTGGTTGTTGCCCCATTATGCTATTCTTGATTGTCACGCCAAGACCATGACGCTGGCTATGCCAGGTGTACCGCGTGTTCAGTGGAGGGGTACTTTAGACTACACTCCGAGTAGAGTTATTTCTTTCCTTAAAGCTCGGCGTATGGTTGAGAAGGGATGTGACGCGTATCTAGCTTATGTGAGAGATTTCAATATTGATACCCCTTCTATTGATTCAATCCCAGTGGTACGAGATTATCCCGATATGTTTCTAGCTAATCTTTCGGGAATGCCGCTTGATAGAGATATTGATTTTGGCATTGATCTATTGCCGGTCACTCAACCCATTTCTATTCCTCCGTATTGTATGGCTCCTCCTGAGTTAAAGGATCAGTTATAGGAATTGCTTGATAAGGGCTTTATCCAACCCAGTGTTTTACCTAAGGGTGTTCGTGTCTTGTTTGTGAAGAAAAAGGATGGTTCTATGTGTATGTGTATCAATTATCGCCAGTTGAACAAGGTTACAGTGAAGAACCATTATCCTTTGCCTCGTATTGATGATCTATTTGACCAGCTTCAGGGCGCACATGTGTTTTCTAAGATTGACTTGCACGCGGGTTACCATCAGTTGAAGATTCGAGAGCCAGATATCCCGAAGACTGCCTTCAGGACTCGGTATGGTAATTACGAGTTCCTTGTCATGTCATTTGGGCTAACCAATGCCCCAGCAGCTTTTATGCATTTGATGCACCGTGTGTTCATGCCATATCTCGACTCGTTCGTCATTGTCTTTATTGATGATATTTTTGTATACTCCTAGTGTGGGGAAGATCATGAGCAACACATGAGGACCATGCTTCAGACTCTGAGGGAAAAGAAATTGTATGTAAAGTTCTCAAAATGTAAGTTTTGGTTGGAATCTATGGCTTTCTTGGGTCACGTGGTGTCGAGTAAGGGTATATGGGGGATCTGAAGAAGGTGGAGGCAGTGCAGAGTTGGCCTAGATACTGAGATTCACAATTTCCTCGGCTTGTCAGATTACTACCATCGATTTGTTGAGGAGTTTTCTTCCATTGCAGCACCTATGACCTAAGTGACCCAGAAGGGTGCTCCGTTCTAGTAGATGAAAGAGTGTGAGGCGAGCTTTCAGAAGCTTAAGACAGCTTTGACTACAGCCCCAATTTTGATATTGCCTATAGGTTCAGGTTCTTATACTGTCTATTATGATACCTCGAGGATTGGCCTTGGAGCGGTGTTGATGCAGGACGGTAGGGTGATTGCCTACGCGTCCAGACAGTTGAAAGTACATGAGAAGAATTACCCTGTCAATGATCTTGAGTTAGTTGCTATTATTCATGCCTTGAAGATCTCGAGTCATTATTCATACGGCGTGTCTTGTGAGATTTATACGGATCATCGGAGCTTGCAGCACCTGTTCAAGCAAAAGGATCTAAATCTATGCTAGAGGAGGTGGTTAGAGTTGCTAAAGGATTATGTAGTGGCCGATGCTTTGAGTCACCGGGTGGAGAGTTTGGGGAGTTTGGCATTCTACCAGCATCAGAGAGGCCTATGGCGATGGATGTTCAGACCTTAGCCAGCCAGTTTGTGAGATTGGATCTTTCGGAGCCCAGTCGGGTTCTAGCTCGTGTAGTTTCTCGGTCTTCATTGTTCGATCGTATCAGGGAGCGACAGTATTATGACCCCCATTTGCTTGTCCTCAGGACAAGGTTCAGCATGGCGATACCAGAGATGTGACTATTGGTGAGGACGGAGTATTGAGGATGCAGGGTCGAGGCTATTTACCTAATGTTGATGGCATTCAGGAGTTGATATTGTAGGAGGCCCACTGTTCACGATATTCCATTCATCCGGGTGCCGCGAAGATGTACCAGGATTTGAGGAAGCACTATTGGTGGAGGCGGATGAAGTAAGACATAGTGGGATTTGTAGCTCGATGCCTCAACTGTTAGCAGGTGAAGTATGAGCACCAGAGACAGGGTGGGTTTTTTCAGCAGATAGAGATTCCGGAGTGGAAATAGGAGAGGATCACCATGGATTTTGAAGTAGGACTCCCTCGGACTGCGAAGAAATTCGATGCATTTGGGTGATTGTGTGTCACGACCCGGATTTCCCACCATCGGGCATCGTGATGGCGCCTACTAACGGAGCTAGGCCAGCCAAACCTTAAACATTATCTAACCAACCTCAACAATATAATATACTGGAAATAATTAAATAAGTGCGGAAGACTTTAAGTTTAATAAAATGAAATAAAAATGCGGAAGTTTAAAACACATCACTACCCAAAATCTGGTGTCACTAGCTCACGGACTACTAAAGAGTACTGCAAACAAGTCTGAATGAACAGAAAATACATATGTATGTCTCGGTACAATGAAAACAAACTGAAATAAAGGAAGGGACTTCGGCCTGCGAACGCCAGCTAGACTACCTCGTGAGTCCTTGGACTGAAGACAGCTCCCGGGTAAAATCCTACTACTGCTGTCCAAAAGCTATTCCTGGATCTGTGCAAAAAAATGCACAGAGTGTAGCATCAGCACAACCGACCCCATGTGCTGGTAAATGCCTGGCCTAACCTCGGCGAAGTAATGACGAGGCTAGACAGGACTACCAAATCAACCTGTACAGTTCTCTCTCTATATATATACAATAAAAGGAAAAGAAGTACCGAAACTAAACAGTTAAAAGGGAAGGAAACATGCTATGTGGGAGTACAATCCGACTATAAAATTCATCAGCGTAATTAAGAAACAGGGTACAATAATAACTACCAAAGAATAAGAAATTCAATAGTTGCACGGTATCAACCTTCGTGCTTTTACTCTCATCCTCACCCAAATCAATCGAATAAAGTGCACGGCATCACCCTTCGTGCTTTCCCTCACATAACTCTCATTTCATGGCACGGAATGACCTTTCGTGCAAAATATAGTCAAATCAGAGCATGGAATGTTCCTTCGTGCATAAATAGTCAAAACATAGCATGGAATGGCCCTTCGTGCAAATATAATTAAAAAATGGCACGGAATGACCCTTCGTGCATTATCATACCTCCTCACCCAAACAACAGTCAGAACAAAACGGGCGAGAGTAATAAACAATAATAAGAAATGTCCCGGCAAGGGAATAACACAAGTAACAACTAAGTCCCGAAAAGGGAACAATAACAATAACTTTCACATCCCGGCAAGGGAAATATTCACAACTCATTCCAATACTTTCATCTCCTACTCAATATTATTTATCATTCGAGCCAACGCTCCAAAGTATTAATATTTCATAATTTATCCTCAAAATCTTCACATTATGTAGAAATTATTATTTAGCTTGGAAGAGTTCCAAAATATACCAAAAACAAGTACAAACAAAGACCCACGGTCATGCTAGACGCCGGTGTATAGATACTCGTCACCATACCTATACACCGCACTCGATCATTTAGAAAATAGCAATTATAACACTCTAATCTTATTCCCTCAAGCCAAAGTTAGATCAAACACTTACCTCGGTCCGAAAATAGCAATAAAGCCTCTAACACCGCCTTTCCTCTAGAATCCAACTCCGAAACAATGATATCTAGGCAATAATTAATTCAGTAGTATCAATTGAGGCACAACAACATAATCCCAAAGCCTAGAAATGAATTTCCTATCATTTATCCAAAAATACCAAAATCCGACACCGGACCCACATGGTCCAAACTCGAGGTTCAGACCAATATCCAATCACCCATAACCCCACGAGTTCAAATATGTAATTTGTTTCAAGACTCGACCCCAAATTGAGGTTGAATCACCCAAAATTCCCAAAGCCCTAGTTCTTCCCAAAACCCTTAATTTCTACCTTGAATTCATGATTTAGGGCTAGGAAATTAGTGTTTAGATGAAGAAATTATGAGGGAATGAAGTTAAGATCACTTACCCGAAGAGATATGGAGAAGGAAAGCTTGAAAATTTGCCTATGGACTGCTGGAGAAGAGAGAGTTTGAGAAATGGGATGAAAATCTCGTAAGTGTTCTGTTTTTGGGTATTTAAAAATCACTGGGCATTTTTGTGCTACGCATTTGCGACACAGAGGTCGCGTTCGTNGGGGGGGGGGGGGGGGGTCCAGGTTTGTATTACGCGTTCGCGAAGGAGGGAGTGCGAACGTAAAGAAGGAAATTCCTTGGGGCCTGCATCTATGCTATGCGAACGTGTTGAAGCCACGCGAACGCGATGAGGGTTGACATAACAGTGCGAACGTGAAGAAGGCTGGGGGCACAGGTCATCGCGAACGCGGGACAAGGTCGCGTCCGAGTAGAACAACTGAACTGTGCAAAAATTGCAGAAAACCTGCTATGATTTTAAATGTAAAACTACCCCAAACCACCTCTGAATCACTCCCGAGCCCTCGGGGCTCCCAACCAAACACATACACTAACTCAATAACATCCTACGAACTTGTTCGAGCGATCAAATCGCCAAGATAACATCAAAATCTAAAAATCAAACCCCAAAACTCATGATTTTGATTTCAAAGTTCATCAACCTCTAATTTTAGATATTTAGGTCCGAAACACATCAAACGACGTCCGATTTCGACCAAATTTCACAAAATGTGCTTAACGCATATTTAAGACCTGTACCGGGCATCGAAACCAAAATACGAGCCCGATACCTTTATTTTCTAACTCATTTTCATTTCTATTTTTCCTTAATATTTTCAAAAAACAATTTAACAGAAAAATTCTTTTACTTAGGTTGTGGACCTCGGATTTTGACTCCGGGCACATGCCCGAGTCCCATATTTTTCTACGGACCTCCCGGGACCGTCACATCGCCGGTCCGGGTCTGTTTACCCAAAATGTTGACCAAAGTCAACTGTATCAATATTAATATCATAATTCTTCAAATGTTTCACAGAATTCACATATTTTAACATAAAAAATTTTCCGGTTTTGCGCCCGGACTATGAACGCAAATCGAGGCAACCAAAAACGAGGTTTCCAAGACCTCGAAAGCGCGAAAAAGGGAGAAATACGGTGATGACCCTTTGGGTCGTCACATTCTCCAACTCTAAAACAATCGTTCGTCCTCGAACAGACAAAAGAAAGAAGTACCTGAGTCAGGAACTAGATGAGGGTAACGGCTCCGCATATCAGACTCGGACTCCCAGGTCGATGCCTCAGGAGGCTGACCTCTCCACTGAATAGGCACTGAAGGAAAACTCTTCGACCTCAAATGTCGAACCTGCTAGTCTAGAATAGCTACCGGCTCCTCCTTGTAGGACAGATCCTTGTCCAACTGGATAATGCTGAAATCTAACACGTGGGTAGGATCACCGTGATACCTCTGAAGCATAGACACATGAAACACTGGATGCACGACTGACAAGCTAGGTGGAAAGGCAAGTCTAAAATCCACCTCTCCCACACGATCAAGAATCTCAAATGGGCCAATGAACCTAGGGCTAAGCTTGACCTTCTTCCCAAATCTCATTACGCTCTTCATAGGCGATACACAGAGCAATACTCGCTCTCCAACCATGAAAGCTACATCTCGAACCTTGCGATCCGCATAACTCTTTTGCCGCGACTGAGCCGAACGAAGCCTGTCCTGAATGATCTTGACCTTATCCAAGGCCTCCTGGACTAAGTCTGTACCCAATAACCGAGCCTCTCCCGTCTCAAACCATCTGACTGGAGAATGACATCGCCTACCATACAACGCCTCACAAGTAGCTATTTGAGTGCTGGACTGGTAGCTATTGTTGTAGGCGAACTCTGCTAAAGGTAGAAACTGGTCCCAAGAGCCTCCAAAGTCAATAACATAGGCTCGGAGCATATCCTCCAATATCTGAATAGTCCTCTCGGATTGACCGTCGGTCTGAGGATTGAATGTTGTACTCAACTGAACCTAGGTGCCTAACTCCTACTGAACTGCTCTCCTAAAGCGCGAGGTAAACTGCGTACCCTGATCCGAAATGATAGATGTCGGCACACCATGAAGGCGAACAATCTCTCAGATGTAGATCTCAACTAATCTTTTCGATGAATAGGTGGTGGCAACAAGAATGAAATGTGCGGACTTGGTTATCCTATCAAGAATGACCAAAATAGCATCAAACTTCTTTCGGGTCACCGGAAGTCCAGTAACAAAGTCCATGGTAATCTGCTCCCACTTCCACTCGGGAAGCTCAATCCTCTGAAACACACCACCAGGCCTCTGATGCTCATACTTGACCTACTGACAATTCAAACATCGAGCCACATATGCAACAATGCCTTTCTTTATCCTACGCCACCAATAATGCTGCTGCAAGTCCTGATACATCTTCGCGACGCCCGAGTGAATAGAATACCGAGAACTATGGGCCTCCGCTAAGATCAACTCTCAATACCATCGACAATGGGCACACATACTTGCCCCTACAACCTCAAAACACCATCCACATCTAAAGTCACCTTCGTGGCACCTCCACGCTGCATAGTGTCTCTCAGGACACACAAATGAGGATCATCGAACTGCCGATCATGGATATGCTCCAATAATGAAGAACGAGCGACCGTGCAATCTAAGACTCGGCTAGGCAGAAATGTTCAACCTCACAAACCGATTGGCCAAGGCCTGATATCCAAAGCAAGCGGTCTCCGGCTGACAAGAATATAAGCAAGACTACCCATGCTGGCCGACTTCCTGCTCAATGCATCCGCTACCATATTGGCTCTCCCCGGGTGGTACAAAATAGTAATATCATAATCCTTCAGTAGCTCCAACCATCTCCGCTGCCTCAAGTTCAACTCTTTCTGCTTGAACGAGTATTGCAGACTCTTGTGATCAGTGTATACCTCACAGGTCACACCATATAAGTAATGCCTCCAAATCTTCAAAGCATGAACAATGGCTGCCAACTCTAGATCATGGACTGGGTAATTCTTCTCGTGAATCTTCAACTGCCTCGAAGCATAAGCAATGACTCTTCCATCCTGCATCAATACTGCGCCAAGCCCAATACGAGAAGCATCACAATAAACTATATAAGGCTCTGAACCTGTGGGCAAAACCATTATCGGTGCCGTAGTCAGAGCTATCTTGAGCTTCTGAAAGCTCTCCTCGCACTCATCTGACCACCTGAACTGAGCACCCTTTTGGGTCAACCTGGTCATCGGGGTTGCTATAGATGAAAACCCCTCCACGAACCATCGATAATATCTTGCTAATCCCAAGAAACTCCGAATCTCAGTAGCTAAACCTGGTCGAGGCCAATTCTTGACTCTCTCAATCTTCTTCGGGTCTACCTGAATGCCCTCTACTGATACTACATGACCCAAAAATGCAACTGAACTCAACCAGAACTCGCACTTTGAGAACTTGGCATACAACTGGCTATCCTTCATAGTCTGAAGAACCACTCTGAGGTGTTGCTCGTGCTCCTCCTGACTGCGGGAGTACACAAGAATATCATCAATAAAGACTATCACAAACAGGTCTAAATAAGGCCTGAACACTCGGTTCATCAACTCCATAAATGATGCTGGGGCATTGGTCAACCCAAATGACATGACCAAGAACTCATAATGCCCGTACCGAGTGCGAAATGCTGTCTTAGAGACATTAGATGCCCTAATCCTCAGCTGGTGATAGCCAGATCTCAAATCTATCTTTGAAAACACCTTCGCACCCTGTAACTGGTCAAACAAATCATCAATCCTCGGCAATGGATACTTGTTCTTTATTGTCACCTTGTTCAGCTGCCAGTAATCAATGCACATCCTCATCGATCCATCCTTTTCTTCACAAATAGAACTGGCGCACCCCAAGGGGAAACACTAGGCCTGATGAAGCCTTTCTCAAGCAAATCTTGCAACTTATCCTTTAGCTCCTTCAGATCTGGCGGGGCCATATGATACGGCGGGATAGAAATGGGCTGCGTGCTTGGAGCCAGATCAATACAAAAATCAATATCCTTGTCGAGCGGCATACCCAACAGCCCTGAAGGGAAAACCTCTGGGAACTCCCGAACAATAGGAACGGAGTCAATAGAAGGAACCTCTATGCTGGAATCACGAACATATGCCAAATAAGCTAAACACCCCTTCTCGACCATGCATCGAGCCTTAACATATGAAATAACACTGTGGGTGGCATGTTCTGGGGTCCCTCTCCACTCCAATTGGGGAAACTACGGTAAAGCCAAGGTCACGGTCTTGGCGTGACAATCCAAGATCGCATGATAGGGGGACAACCAATCCATCCCCAATATAACATCCAAATCAACCATGTCTAGAAGCAATAGATCAATACGGGTGTCAAAACCCTCATATACTACTACACAGGAGCGATAGACTCTGTCAACCACTATAAAATCACCCACTGGCGTGGATACATATACAGGAATACCCAAGGAATCACTAGGCATAGCCAATTAGGGAGCAAAATAAGACGACACATATGAATACGTAGACCCAGGGTCAAATAGCACTGAAGCATCCCTGTCACATACCAGAATAATACCTATAATAACAGCATCAGAAGACTCAGCCTCTGGCCTGGCTGGCAAAACATAACACCGGGCTGGGCCCCACCTCCCTGAACTATGTCTCTAGGATGATCAACCACTGGCTGACCTCTGCCTTTGCCGGCACGAGCTCCACCTCTACGGTCCCTACCTCCACCTCTATGATCCCTACCCCCGCCTCTAGCTGGTTGGGCGGGCTGTGGATCACCTGCTGCCTGAATCATGGGGCGAGGACCCTACTGCTGAGAGCTGCCCGATGCTCGAGGGAAAAACCTAACAATATGACCGGGGTCACCACAACTATAACAAGATCTCGACTGCTGTAACTGCTGGCCCTGTCTGCCTGAATGTCCTCCCCTGAAGCTCTGAAGTGGGGGTGCACTGATAGGCTGATGATCTAAATAATACTGCTGGGAACCTCCGCTGCCTGGAGTACCATGAGAAACCTAAAGCGCAGACTGAAAGGGCCTCGGTGCCTGACCTATACCATAGGAATCCCTACCTCCAGATGAGGTACCACTGAATCTACCAAAATGACGAGGCCTCTTGTCCGACATCTAACCACCTCCCCGTGTGAGGTCCATCTCAACTCTGTGGGCCGCATTGGCCGCCTCCTGAAAGGAAATATCGCTACCAACTCCCATGGCCATCTGGAGATGGATCTGCTGAATCAATCCATCAATGAATCTCCGGACCCTCTATCGCTCCATAGGGAGTATCACAATCGCATGGCGGGCCAAGTCAACAAATCTAGTCTCATACTATGTAACTGTCATGGAGCCCTGCTGAAGGCGCTCAAACTACCTACGAAGTGCCTCCCGCTGAGTGACGGGGAGAAACTTTTTCACGAATAACTCCGCGAACTGATCCCATGTCAAAGCTGGAGACCCTACTGGTCTAGATAGGCAAAAATCTGTCCACCAAGTCTTGGCGGATCCTGCAAGGCGGAAGGTGCAAAAATCGACCCCGTTGGTCTCCACTATACCCATGGTCCAGAGAATCTCATGACAGCTGAATAGAAAATCTTGTGGATCCTCTGATGAAGCACCGCTGAAAGTGGTGGTGAAGAGCTTGGAGAACCGATCAAGTCTCCACAAAGCATCTGAATACACAGCCGCTCCATCGATGACCTGAGATGTAATACCTGTCTGAGCTGCCACTGCGGGCTGAACCACTGGAACATGAGTGCGGGGAGCTACCTACTCCGGAGTACGTGTAGCAGGAGTCTGAACCCCTCCTCCAGCCTGAGATGTGGCTGGTGCTACTGGCAGCAAACTCGCTCTAGTGACACTATCGATAAAGCCTGCCAATCTGATTAGAGCATCCTGAAGATCCGGGGTGAACATGACCCCTCCTGGGACCAGAGGTGGGCCTACCGGAGCTGCTGGGGCTGGAACCTCCTCCTCGTAATCAATATGAGGCTCAACCTCTGGAACTGCTGCCCGGGGCTGAGCTCTGCCTCTGCCTCGGCCTCTGGCACGGCCTTGGCCTCTACCCCTCGTAGGAGTTGTTGTTGGGGGCTCAGGCTGCTGCGCGGTATAAGAGGAAGCACGTGTTCTCGCCATTTGTGAAAGAATAGAGTAGAAAGACAATTAGTATTTGAGAAACATAATCGCACGAAAAGAAAGAACAAAAGTGAAACGTTTCGTAACTCCGTAGCCTCTAGGGGATAAATATAGACATCTCCGTACCAATCCCTCAAACTCTACCAAGTTTGTCCGTGAGTAGCGAGACCTATGCAACCTAGAGTTCTGATACCAACTTGTCACGATCCGGATTTCCCACCATCGGGCGTCGTGATGGCGCCTACTAACGGAGCTAGGCCAGCCAAACCTTAAACATTCTCTAACCAACCTCAACAATATAATATACTGGAAACAATTAAATAAGTGCGAAAGACTTTAAGTATAATAAAATGAAATAAAAATGCAGAAGTTTAAAACACATCATTACCCAAAATCTGGTGTCACTAGCTCACAGACTACTAAAGAGTACTGCAAACAAGTTTGAATGAAAAGAAAATACATATGTCTATCTCGGTACAATGAACACAAACTGAAATAAAGGAAGGGACTTCAGCCTGCGAACGCCAGCTAGGCTACCTCGTGAGTCCTTGGACTGAAGAAAGCTCCCGGGTAAAATCCTACTGCTGCTGTCCAAAGCTGCTCCTGGATTTGTGCAAAAAAATGCACAGAGTGTAGCATCAGCACAACCGACCCCATGTGCTGGTAAGTGCCTGGCCTAACCCCGGCGAAGTAGTGATGAGGCTAGACAGGACTACCAAATCAACCTGTACAGTTCTCTCTCTCTCTCTCTCTCTCTCTATATATATATATATATATATATATATATATATATA
>MU715989.1:0-10598 GCA_026770625.1 Nicotiana glauca | reverse complement strand
ACGTCAAACGACGTCTGATTTCGACCAAATTTCACAGAAAGCGCTTAACGCATATTTAAGACCTGTACCGGGCATCAGAACCAAAATACGAGCCGATAACTATATTTTCTAACTCATTTTCATTTCCATTTTTCCTTAATAATTTCAGAAAATAATTTAATAGAAAAATTCTTTTACTCTGGTTCCGAACCTCGGATTCGACTCCGGGCACATGCCCGAGTCCCATATTTTTCTACGGACCTCCCGGGACCGTCACATCGCCGGTCCGGGTCCGTTTACCCAAAATGTTGACAAAAGTCAACTGTATCAATATTAATATCATAATTCTTCAAAATTTTCACAAAATTCACATATTTTAATATAAAAAATTTTCTGGCTTCGTGCCCGTACTGTGCATGCAAATCGAGGCAACCAAAAGCGAGGTTTCCAAGACCTCAGAAGCGTGGATAAAGGGAGAACTATGGTGATGACTCTTTGGGTCGTCACATTGTGGATTGACTGACCAAGTCCACGCACTTCATTCTACTTATTCCTCGGAGCGGTTAGCGGAGATTTATATTTAGGAGATAGTTCGTCTGAATGGTATTCTAGTTTCCATCATTTCAGACAGAGGTACTCAGTTCACATCATGGTTTTGGAGAGCCATTCAACAGGAGTTGGGTACTCGGGTGGAGTTGAGCACATCATTTCACCCCCAGATGGACGGACAGTCCGACCGCACTATTCAAATTCTTAAAGATATGCTACGTGTGTGCGTGATTGAGTTTGGAGGGTCTTGGGATCAGTTCTTGCCATTGGCGGAGTTTGCTTACAACAATAGTTATCAGTCCAGTATTCCGATGGCGCCGTATGAGGCTTTATATGGCTAGAGGTGCAGGTCTTCGGTGGGTTGGTTTGAGCCAGGTGAGGCTATACTATTGGGCACAAATTTGGTTCAGGATGCGTACGAGAAGGTTAAGGTGATTCAGGATATAGTTCGTACAACCCAGTTTAGACGGAAGAGTTACACAGATCGAAAGGTTCGTGATGTTTCCTATATGGTTGGTGAGCGGGTTGTACTTCGGGTCTTGCCTAAGAAGGGAGTCATGAGATTTGGGAAAAAAGGGAAGTTGATTCCGAGGTTTTATTAGCCCTTTTGAGATATTGAGGCATGTTGGGGAGGTTGCCTATGAGCTTGCCATACCACCCAGCTTGGCAGGAGTTCAACCAGTATTTCATGTTTCGATGCTCCGGAGGTATCACGATGATCCATCGCATGTGTTGGATTTTAGTTCAGTTCAGTTGGACAAGGATCTATCTTATGTTGAGGAGCCAGTGGCGATATCAGACATGCAACTTAGAAAGTTGAGGTCAAAGAACGTTGCATCAGTTAAGGTTTAGTGGAGAGGTCAGCCGATTGAGAAGGCGACTTGGGAGATCGAGCAGGATATGCACAACTGATAACCTCATCTTTTTACTACCTCAGTTATGTCTCTAATCTCGTTCGAGGACCAAGAAACGTTTAAGTGCGGGGTGATGTAACGACCCGGTCGGTCGTTTTTAGAATTTACACTCTGTCCCCTTTCAATTACTTTCCCCAAGCTTATTTATGCTATTTTGGTTTGTCAGGACGTTCGATTTTGAGTTTCGGAGAATTTTAGGATACTTTGTCACTAAATGAGAGCTTAAATGTTTAAAAGTAGTCCGTAGTCAGAACAGTGTAAAGACGGCCTCAGAATGGAAATTCGATGGTTCTGTTAGTCTGTTGGGTGATTTCGAGGTTAGAAGAGTGACCAGAATATGTTGTAGAGCTCCGTAGCTAATTTAGGCTAGAAATGCCGAAGTTTGAATTTTTTATGTTTCCTGGCCGATAGTGAGATTTTGATCCAAAGGTCGGAATGGAATTCCGAAAGTTGCAGTATTTCCGTCATGTCATTGAAAAATTTCAGGCCATTCGGACGTGGTTTGGTTAGGTTTTTCATCGAAAGCGTGTTTTGAGAAAATTTCGAGTTCTTAGGCTTAAATCCCTGATTAATTCGAGTTTCTGATTTTGTTTTAGGTGTTTTAAGGGTTGGTACAAGTTTGAATGATGTTTTAGGATTGGTTGGTAGCTTTGGTTGAGGTCCCGGGGGCCTAGGATGTGTTTCGGATGCTCAACGGATCATTTCAAGTTGTTATAAGATTGAAGATTTTGTTCAGCTGTTGCAGAGGGATTTTACCCTTCGTGATCATGAGCGAGCCATTGCGTTCGCGAACAGTCAGTGGGGGATAGATGGAATTTTGCCTACGCGTTCGCAAGGTGGTCTCCACATTCGCGAAGGGTTGTGATGTTGAGCATCGAGTTCGCGGAAGGGGGACCGCGTTCGTGTGGAGGTAAGTGGTCAACTGGGTTCGAGGGGGAAAAACTATGTGCATTCACGAGAGGTGTGATGCGTTCGCATAGGATTGGTCAGTGGAAAAAATGCGTTCGCATGAGTAATATCGTGTTCTCATAGAAGGATTTTTGGTCAACAACTTTTTGTGCTTCGCGAACGCGAGGCCTTGACCACGTTCGCGATGAAGAAATTTAAAAGCCCGGGGCAGAATGTTTTAAAAGAGCTATTTCGCGAATTTTAGCCTAGTTTCCTCCATTGTTAGGCGATTTTGAAATTTTTGGAAGAGGGTTGAAGAGGGATTCAAGGGGAATCACTTGGAGGTAACATTTTTGACTTCATAACTCATTTTTATGTGGTTAAGACCTAATTAATGGTGAGAAATTTGGGAAAAAGGGTAATTAGAGCTTGAGTTTAAGAGACACTAAATTGAGGATTTGAGGGGCCATTTGGACTCCAATTTCAGTGATTTTGATATGGTTAGACTCGTGAGAATGCGAGGTTTTTGAAAATATAAATTTTACCCGATTCCGAGACGTTGGCCTGTGGGCATTTTTGTCATTTTACATGTTTTTGCATAATAGCTTAGAATTTAATTGTAGAATTAGTTAGTTGAAGTGTTATTTACAATATGCGATTGAATTGAGTAGATTTGGTCCATTTGGAGTTGGATACTCGTGGGAAACGTGTGGTTTCGAGTTGATTTTGAGCTGGTTCGACGTAAGTGGCTTGTCTAACCTTGTGTGGGGGACCTTTCAGGATATGATGTTTGGTATTTGAATGCCTTGTACGTGAGGTGACGAGCGCGTACTTGAGCTAATTGTTGAAAATCCAGTTTTACGTTAAGTATTTACACTGAGTTCTTTTCTTACCTGTTTATTTCTACTTGCTAACATATCTTGTGTTTGTTTAGAAAAGCATGCTTAGTTGATTAATTGCCTATTTGCTTAAACTGCCTTAATTGTATTTCGTGAAACATATTAGGCTAGAATTAACTGTTACTTGTTACGAGCTTAGAATTTATTCTAATATTCTTGATCTGCTGTTGTGTGTTTAAATTTGGGACTATGGGATGACATCATGGGAGATACCCTGCACGTGTTTATGATCTGGACTGAGGAGCGGGATACCAAGAGATCCCTGGCATATTAATTTAGGATACCAAGATATCCTCGCGATACCAAGAGATCTTTAGTGTATATGATGAGGATACTAATAGATCCTCGGGATACCAAGAGATCCCCAGTTATCATCCTTGTCGGGGAGGTATTTCCTTATGTTTGCTTTATTTTTTCCCATTACTATATCCTTATTATCCTGTTTAGATTCTTACTGTAGATTCTCATTTATACTGCTTATTTATCCTGTCATTTATTATTTATTTATCTTAGTAGGGCCCTGACCTTCCTCGTTACTACCCGATCGGGGTTAGGCTTGGCACTAACTGAGTACCGCTGTGTTGTACTCATGCTCTTTTTACGCATGTTTTTCATGTGCAGATCTAGGTACCTCTGCAGAGGCTTACCATCCTTGAGGCGGGGAGAGCTTTTGGAGACTTCGAGGTACATCTGTCGTGTCCGCAGACCGAAGATTCTCCTTCTTTACTCTATCTTGTAGTGTTAGCCCTTCTACCGTACTGTTGATGTAGACATTCTGGAGATTAGAGCTTTTACTGTATTCCTTCTAGTTTGTGTTCCCTTGAGTTTTCGGAATTTGGGATAGTTTTGTAGAAGCTTGAGTTATTGTGCTGTATATGCCGAGTGGCATTTTATATTTTGCTTATATTTTGTTAAATTTTGGTTTTAAGTTATATTTCTGCAAAGTCTCGATTGTTTTTCCGCATTGTTAGGCTTACCTAGTTAGATGACAAGGTGTCGTCATGACAGTTCACGGAGGGCAAACTGGAGTCGTGACACATAATTTATGTATTATATATGTATAATTTTGGATATTGTACGTATATGGCTAGAAAAGGCAAACAATAAGCTAGCTTGTCCATAAATTCCCAAATTTATTTTGAAAAATCTGATTTGGATGAAGTTTGATTTGAAGATGAAAATGTGTTTGGACATCAGTATTCAAAACATATTTCCCAAATTTATTTTGGAAAAATATGAAACAAAACATATATCCACAAGTTCTAATAATAATCATACATACCCAACAGTACCACTATCAATAACATCCATTATATTATCACAAACCATAGTCCTGAATATAAATAAATTTGATACAAAATTATCATTTTTATAATGAACTACATGATACACTATCAGATCACCGATGTAACGACCCGATCAGTCGTTTTAAGAATGTATGCCCTGATCCCCTATTAACTACTTTCCCCGTATTTGTTTCTGCTATTTTAATTTGCTGGGATGCTTGGTTTTGAGTTTCGATGAGTGTTGAGATACTTAATCCCTAAATAAGAGTTTAAGTTTTAGAAATTGGACCATAGTCGGAGCAGTATGAAGACGGCCTCATAATGAAATTATGATGGTTCCGTTAGCTCAGTTAGGTGATTTCGGATTTAGGAGCGTGTTCGGATTGTGTTTTCGAGGTCCGTAGCTAATTTAGGCTTGAAATGTCGAAAGTTGAATTTTTTGAAGTTTTCGGTTTGATAGAGAGATTTTGATATTAGGGTCAGAATGGAATTCCGGAAGTTGGAATAGCTCCGTTGTGTTGAATATGACGTGTGTGCAAAATTTCAGGTCATTCGGACGAGGTTTGATAGACTTTTTGATCGAAAGCATAATTTGAGAGTTTTTGGAATTATTAGGCTTGAATCCGAGTAAAATGATGTTTTAGAATTGGTTGGCATATTTGGTTGAGGTCCCGGGTGCCTCGGGTGTGTTTCGGATACTCAACAGATCATTTTGGAACTTGTTGGAATTGTAGAACTACTGGTATCTGGTTTCCTTATATGTGATCGCAATAGTGGGGCTGTGATCGCATAGGTTTGTTTGTGAGGCTTCAGAATTTGTGCTATACGATCTCCAGGATTAGTCCGCGATCCCTAAGTGAGAGGAGTCAAAGGAGTGCGGTCGCATGAGGTTGTATGCAAATGCATAGTGTAGGCGCGTGTGACAGGGGGTTGAGTGGTATGCGAATGCGGTTGAGTGTAAGCGATCGCATAGAGGGAGGAGATCCAGTGCTATGTGAATGCGTGTCATGGATCACGAACGCACTGGGGGATTTATTAAAAAGCTGGGTAGTGTTTTAAAAGCCCAATTTGCAACCCTTCTTCAGTATTCCACCATTTTTGAATGGGATTGAAGCTTTTGAGGGAGATTTTTTAGGAAACCAAAGGGGAATCACTTGGAGGTAACATTTTTGACTTCGTAACTTGTTTATATGTGATTAAAGGTCTAATTAATGGTGAACAATTAGGGAAAAATCAGTGCAAAGTGGGTAATTAAGGCTTGAGATTAAGAAACCTTAAAATTGGTATTTGATGGGTCAATTGAACTCCGATTTCTTCTTATTTATAGACTCGTGAGAGTATGAGGATTCTGAAAATGTAAATTTTACCCTATTTCAAGATGAGGGCCCGAGGGGCATTTTGGTTATTTTACCTTATTTCGCGTATTAGCTTAGAATTTGTTTGTAAAATCAGTTACTTGAAGTGTTATTTACATTAAGCAATTGAATTTAATAGATTTGAGCCATTTAGGGTCGAGTACTCGTGGGAAAAACGTGGTTTCGGGTTGATTTTGAGTCGGTTCGAGGTAAGTGGCTTGTCTAACCTTGTGTGGGGGACCTTTCCCTTATGATTTAGTATTATTGATAGTTGAAATGCCTTGTACGTGAGGTGACGAGTGAGTACTTGTGCTAATTGTTGAAAATCCAATTTTCATTAAGTAATTACTAGTATGTTTCGTTTCATGTTTATGCTACTTGCAATTTAAGCTTGTTGTTAGCTTAGGAAAGCATGTCTAATTGACATAATTGCCTTACTTGCTCAAACTGCCTTATTTGGATTATATGCAATATGCTAGGTTAGAAATACCTGTTTTACCTTGGTATGGAACTTGAATTGACTATGTACTCTTGTTGTTGTTGTTGTGTGTTTACTTTCGGACTACGGGACGGTATCCCGGGAAATCCCCCATGTATGTTTACTTTGGGACTATGGAACAGTATTCCAGGATATCCTCTCGCATTATTAGTTGGACTACGGGACGGTATCCCAGGAGATCCACTGGATATTTATATTTGGGACTACAGGATGGTATCCTGGGAGATCCCCGGTTGTTATCTTTGTGATGAGCTGTATTTCTTTCTGTGTTTACTTTGCCCAGTAGTAGTTGTTGCTATCCTTTATATCATGTGTTACTTTTACTGTTGTACTTACTTATACTGTTCTATTCTACCCTGTTGAATCTTATATTTTATTTAACCTCAGTAGGGCCTAGAGATCCCCTGCAAATTAACATTGGAACTACGGGACTGCACCCGGTAGATTCCCCCAATACTGATTATTTACATTTGGGACTACGGATCGGTATTCCAAGATATGCTCTCGCATTATTAGTTGGACTACGGGACGGTATGCCGGGAGATCCACTGGATATTTATATTTGGGACTACAGGATGGTATCCTGGGAGATCCCCGGTTGTTATCTTTGTGATGAGCTGTATTTCTTTCTGTGTTTACTTTGCTCGGTAGTAGCTGTTGCTATCCTTTATATAATGTGTTACTTTTACTGTTGTACTTACTTATATTATTCTATTCTACCCTATTGAATCTTATATTTTATTTAACTTCAGTAGGACCTTGACCTTCCTCGTCACTGCCCGACCGAGGTTAGGCTTGGAACTTACTGAGTAACGTGGTGGTGTAATCATGACCTTTCTCTACATGTTTTTCATGTGCAGATATAGGAACATCCACTCGGACTTATCATTCCTGAGACGAGGCGCTTGTAGAGACTCCGAGGTATATCTGCCACGTCCGCAGAGCGAAGAGTCCCTTTCTACTCTTCCTTTTGTATAAGCTCTTCTGTACTTTCATTTCTTTCTTTGATATTCTGGAGTTAGAATACTTTCATTTGTATTCAAAGGCTTGTGATCATGAGATTCCAGGTTTTGGGAAATATTATTAGTTTCGAGAGTTGTTATTGTGTATGCCGAGCGGCATCTTAAACACCACTTTCTCTTACTATTTCAGTTTTTAATTACTTATTCTTTAATTTTTTGTTTAGTTTCCGCATTGTTAGGCTTACCTAGTCGTACAGACTAGGTGCCATCACGATGGTTCACGGAGGGAAAACCGGGGTCATGAAAAGTTGGGATCAGAGCTCTAGGTTCATAGGAGTCATGAATCATAAGCCGATTTATTAGAGTATTGCTGATCGATACAGACACATATGTACTTATCTACGAGAGGCTATGTAACTGTTCAGAAAATTCCACTTCATTTGATTTCCTTGTTGTGCGAGATTTGATATCACGATTTTAAACTTCTGTCTTATATTCTCTCACAGATGGTGAGGATATGTGCTATCCGAGATGATGAGGCACCCACGCCCCTATTACATCCATGATAGGCCAGGGCTAGGAAGAGGCCAAGGACGCACACATGGTGCAGCTAGAGCACCCGTGCAAGCTACCACTGAGGTACGACCAGCAGTTCCAGCCGGAGTCCAAGCACCTGATGCGCCTACTGCTACTACTACTCCAGCTCTTCAAGAGACTCTTGCGGAATTCATGAGCATGTATACAACTTTGGCTCTAGCAAGGTTGTTTTCCCTTGCCTCAACTACATCTCAGGCCGGGAGAGGAGCATAGACTCCCGCCGCTCGAACTCCTAAGCAGCGAGTGCATGCTGATCAGGTTTCAGAGATTATTCCTGTACAACCTGTAGTCCCAGGTCAGCCCGAGGACAGGGCAGCGACTTCAGAAGATGAGTAACGGAGGCTTGAGAGGTTCAAGAAGTATGATCCTCCGATATTCAGTGGGTCAGTATCAGATGATGTCTTGGGATTTTTAGAGGAGTGTCACTGCATCCTCCACATTATGGGTATATCAGGATCGATTTGGGGTTTGTTTCACTGCCTTCCAGCTTCGAGGAGCCACATGTGAGTGATGACGCACCTAAGAGTTAGACAGTCTGGATGAGGCAGCTTCACTAACTTGGACTCAGTTCTCAGATATGTTCTTGAGAGAGTTTGTTCCTCAGAGTCTCAGGGACGCATGGCGCGTAGAGTTTGAGTATTTGCGCCAGGGTACTATGACAGTCTCGGAGTATGCTGTCCATTAAACCATCTTGGCTTGATATGCCCCAACCTTGATTTCTATTGTTCGTGAGAGGGTTCGTCGGTTTATTGAGGGGATTATTCCTAGCATCAGGTCTAGCATGGCTCGTGAGTTGGAAATGGATATTTCTTTTCAGCAAGTGCTGAGCATTTCTATCAGGATTGAGGGTATGCATGCTAGGGAGAGAGAGGAGAGGGAGGCCAAGATGTCTTGAGATTCGGGCAATTATTCTGTTGCACATGCCCTAGCTACAAGTCATCATGGTAGGGGTTATATGAGTTTCCTCGTTCATTCAGCTCTTCTATCAACCAGTGGTATTCCAGCTCCTCCTAGGCCTCAAGAGCCTTATTATGAACTTCCAGTATCTAGTGCGCCTCCTGTGCGGGGTGCTTTCAGTAGTCAGTCCATCAAACCTGGCCCGAGCCAGTGACAACCGCCACATCCTCCAAGAGCTTATTTTGAATATGGTGACACACGCCATATGGTGAGTGATTTCCCCAGACTTATGAGGGGTGCACCTCTACAGACTTCTCAACCACCACATGCGCTGCAGAGTTCTCAGGTTATGGTTACAGCTCCAGTCGCTACCCCACGTGCTCAGCCAGCTAGAGGTGGAGGTCGGGGAGGTAGAGGTCGCCCTAGAGGGGGAGTCCTGGCCCGATACTATTCCATTCCTACTCGTACTAAGGTTGTTTCCTCCGATTCTTTAATCACAGGTACTATACTGGTTTGCCACAGAGATGCATCTATTTTATTCAATCAAGGCACTTCTTACTCTGATGTGTCTTCTTATTTTGCTCCGTATTTGGGTGTACCTTGGGATTTTTTGAGTTCCCCTATTTATGTTTCTACTCCCGTTGGAGATTCACTTGTTGTGCATCGCGTTTATCGGTTGTTTTTGGTTGCTCTTAGTGGTTTTGAGACCAGAGCCAATTTTATTGTTGCTCAGCATGGTAGATTTTGATACTATCTTGGGTTTGGACTGGTTGTCGCCCAATTATGCTATTCTTGATTGTCACGCCAAAACCTTTATGCTGGTTATACCAGGTGTACCGCATGTTGAGTGGAGGGGTGCTTTAGGTCACACTCCCAGTAGAGTTATTTCTTTCCTTAAGGCTCAGTGAATGCTTGAGAAGGGATGTGACGCGTATCTATCTTATGTGAGAGATGTCAGTATTGATATCCCTTCAATTGATTCAGTCTCGGTAGTACGGTATTTTCCTAATGTGTTTCCAGCTGATCTTGCGGGCATGCTGCCTGATAGAGATATTTATTTTGGCATTGATCTATCACCGAGCACTCAAGCCATTTCTATTCCTCGGTATCTTATAGCTCCTCCGAAGTTGAAGGAGTTGAAGGATCACTTACAAGAATTTCTTGATAAGGGTTTTATTCGGCTCAGTGTATCGCCTTAGGGTGCTCCTGTCTTGTTTGTGAAGAAAAAGGATGGTTCTGTGTGTATTTGCATTGATTATCGCCAGTTGAACAAAGTTACAGTGAAGAACCGTTATCCTTTGCCTCGTATTGTTGATCTGTTTGACCAGTTACAAGGCACAGGAGTTTTTTTTAAGATTGACTTGCGCTCAGGTTACCATCAGTTGAATATTCAGGAGCCTGATATCTTGAAGACTGCTTCAGGACTCGGTATGGTCATTACCAGTTCATTGTTATGTCATTTGGGCTGACCAATGCCCCAACAACCTTTATGTTTTGATGCACAGTGTGTTCCAGTCATATCTTGACTCATTCGTAATCATTTTTATTGATGATATTCTGGTCTATTCCAGGAGTCGGGAAGATGATGAGTATCACCTGAGGATAGTTCTCTAGACTCTGAGGGAAAAGAAGTTATATGCAAAGTTCTCAAAATGTGAGTTCTTATTGGATTCTGTGGCATTCTTAGGCCACGTGGTATCTGTGAGCACGTGATTTTTGCTCTCACGACAATTACTCCCAAAATTACAAAATAAAATAGTTTTGTCATCACAT
>MU715986.1:12083-34487 GCA_026770625.1 Nicotiana glauca | reverse complement strand
TTTAAGAAATATTTATGAATTGTATTAAAAATAAATATTTATATGTATAAAATATTTGTAAAAATTGAATAAATGTAATATCGGGTTGGTTTTGTTTCGGTTTGAATTTTTTTAGTTAAAACCAAACCAAACCAATTATGGTCGGGTTATTTTTTCCAACACCAAACCAAGTCAAACCAACCCATGATCGGGTTTTTTTTCGGTTTGACTCGGATTACCGATTTGGTGCGATTTATCGGTTTTCTTTGTACACCCCTACGTGTCATTATGTCTTTCATATCAGAGGCATAATTAATGAATGGAGCGGGGTAAAAGTGCAAATATGAAGAATTCCTTGGGTGAAGAAAATACATTATTGGAATTTGTAATATAGTGTACTCATGTTTATTGTCTTGTCCGAAAGACCACCTAACCCTCCAACATTAATGTTGTTAGATTAATTGTCCCTAACATCAAACCAAGTGGGATTGAGACATGCGTCTATTGAAAGGTTTTATAACATGCTTCGATAGTACCAGTATGATTTTTTTGGGGGGGGGGGGGAGAAATCTTCCTCCCTTTCATATCGGATATTATTTTCTTATTAGTTCGTTTTAAAAAATATTATATATGTACGTAGATTTTTTATGAGAAGCTTTTACAGAGTGTTATTCAGTACTTACTAAGAAGTGTCAAAATATAAAAAAAGTAAATATTCAGAAAAGTCAAAAAAAATCAATATATAGTAATATTTTTATATAAAAAAATTTATCAAACTATACCGTGTAAGTTTTCTGACGAAGTAGCATTAGTTGGCACCCTTTGGATTAGGTGGTTCCATCATGGGTTATGTCATGTTTAACATTACGATTCTCAAACTTTTTAAAGTCACAAAAACATTATAAAATATTTAATATCATAAGTTTTTAAAATATTCTTTTTTTTTAATTAAATTTTATGTGAAGCTAAACTACAACCAACAAAATGAAACAGAGGAAGACATATACCTACATTTACGTCGAATCATCACATCAGTGGAAGCGGAGATGTATCTTTAATATTCATATACATTTCTCACTTTGTTTTATAATGGCTAAAATTAAATTACTTGTTTTGACGTAAAATCTAAAGCAAATAAATATAATCTGATTCAATTGTATAGCGAGGGAAGGTGTTAAAAGGACACGAGTAGACCTAAAATCACATAGAAGAAAAATATCTTTAAAAATCTACTAATTCTTAAAAATTTAGAATCAATGCAAACTTAGCTAAAGATATGCCATAATTTAAGAGAAAGATTCATATATATATATATATATATACTAGTTGAGAATATGCTTTAGACTTGGTAGAAAACTCCCATAGTAGTACTATATATTTTCTTCTTAAATCTAGACCTATCACAAAAAACACAAAATAATATCCTCGAAAAAAATTAAAAAGAAAACTTAGCATTATACGGGCGTGGTAGCTACATACCGATAGATATTTAACATATAGTAAGTATATATTTAAACTATTTATAAATAATTCACCTTTTGCTTTTCATTTTTTGTAATGGAATGATATTTGCAGTACTTAAGACACATTTTCTGACACATTATTATAGATAATATTAATTATGAAGTGGTATACATGATATATCTGTAGTTTTTCATAGGATTTTTTTTAAGGGATCTGAATCCAAGATCTTTAAATTTGAACTATTTATTTTAATTTATTAATTATTAAATGAAATTATCTTGGATAAATTCATATGTGATCACCGGGGATGACCCAATAAACATGGTTACTAAAGCAAAACTTCAATGAGAGGCTTAAACTTTTTGTAAGGAAAAAAAAAAAGAACTTCATATATAATTTTGTTTGAAATTTATTTTTCTAGCTTTTTTATACCCATAGTTATTAATAATTTTTATAATCGCTTTCTTCTAATAAATTTTTTTAATTTCTAATATATCAAATTTAATTAATCTTTCTTGAGACATAATTTCTAATTTAGGAATTTTAATCTAATGTTCGTAAAAAATTATCAATGTTTTTTTGGGATTGTATTAAATTTTCAAAAAAAAATTTGGGTTATGAATAATCGAATTCTTTCTCAATTTATTTATTCCCCAAAAACTATTTCTTTTCTCAATTTATGCTCAACAATTCAATCTTTTTTTACTGTGAAAAATTGTACTCTCTCATTTAAAATACTAAATATTTTTTAAAATAAAATAATATATACACTTATTAGAAAAAAAGGAATTTTTACCTCCTATAGCAAAGGTTAACACCTTATTTATTTTAAATAAATATCATTTAAAAAAATTATATTTTATAGATACCTTTTAATGTTTATAGCAAAATATCTAATTTTGGTTACCTCCTACCCTTAAGCCACTAAACGCGCTATTTTTTATTTTTCTCTCTCCTTTTTTAGATTTTTCTCTCACATAATTACCGTATTTCATATAAACTTCGCAATCCACGTTCTTTCTTTCTCTACTTTGATATACTCCATTCTCTTTCCCCATTACCTGTAAACACGATGCTCAAAATCATAATTCCTCTCACCCACATCGCCTAGTTCTTCCCCATTTTCAGACTCAACCCTAATTTCATTCGCGCAATCTACATTGTATCTCTCAATTGTCGTTATTTTTTGCTATAATTGGTGTGGTAAGTATGTAACTTGTTAGAATTTAGATATTTTTGTTTATTCTATATCTCTACTCGCCAAGTTTTCTGTATTCAACAAGAAACTTGATATTTTCTCACAATATCTGATGCAACATCCCACAAGTTGGTTACCAGAGGTATACCCACTAAAGTGCTCAATTTCAATGAGCCCTCTTTCTCTTTGCAAATCACTCGAGGGGAATTGGATGCAAGTTCAGCAGCAAAAATGACATCGAAGAAGAGAACAAAATTATGCAATGACAATTTCAAAGTAGCCCAAGTTGAGAAATCATTGAAAGAAACAAGACTCTCCATTGCGGAAAAGAGGAAAACACATATTGCTGAAGCTTCATGTGTCAAGGGAAAGGAGGTCGATTCAAGTAAAAGCTATGATAAGAGGAAAACACATATTGCTGAAGCTTCATGTGTCAAGGGAAAGGAGGTCGATTCAAGTAAAAGCTATGATGCATGGGAAGAAAAGGTAATTTTTGATTTATTCCTTTGTATTTCTGTCCTCATACATTGATTATTACATGTAGATGTATTTATATATATATATATATATATACACACACACATACAAATTTAGACTTTACTGATTTTTATGCATCTAAATACATTTAGATGTATTCGAAAAGTACATTCACTGTATTTTGTACTTACAAAAATCAGTTATTGAAATATGTAGATGTATTTATATGTATACAAACTTCGACTTCACTGATTTGTATGTTGCATAATGCATTTAGATGTATTCAAAATGTTCATTCATTATTTTTTGTACTTACTAGACTAACTTTTTCATATTGTATATAGTTGTATGTATAAGGATTTTCACAATTCCCTTCACTGGTTTCTACTAATTGCAATGTCTTTTATTGTTGTATGTGGATGTATTATATATATACATCTATTTATATCACTAATTTCTTACTCTAGTGTATTTTTTCATATTGTATTCAGTTGTATTTATATGTATTTAGAACAATTATACTATGAAATATGTATTGATGTTGACATCTGAAATCTTTTTTATAGTTCTTGTTGTATGCAGAAAATTAAGTTATTTGTGAAACAACGCCCTATTTTTTCACCGCATATCAGTTTATATACTAACACAGACATAGCCTCCGACCTCAAAGAAAAACTTACTTTAGAGCAGTATAAACAACTGAGTACTACTTGTTTTGGAAGTTTCCTTGAAATGAAGCCTCAATTGTTCAAGTGTTTCATGGTTCTGCAGTTAGAAGGAAGTCCTGACGATGTATTTTCAATATACGTCAATGGGTACAATATTATTTTTCTCAATAAGGGAGTTGGCGCTTGTGACTGGTCTCAACTGTGTTGGTAACCCTGATGATTTTCGGTTCAATAAAAAGGTTCCTAACCGGATTGTTGAGACATACTTTGGCGGTGCAAATCTTGTCAAAAAGAAAAATTTGTTGAAATGCTTTGCTGAGAAGAATTGGGCTCATGACAACGATAGGGATTCCATCAAGATAGTTGTGTTGTATTTAATACACACTTTTATATTTTCATTCGAGAAGAACAGCACTACCATCCCAAGACTACATTTTGACTTGGTCGAGAGTAAGAGATATTCTGATTATCCATGGAGTACAAAAGTATTCGAAAACCTTATAAAATCTATTAGCAACAAGATGGATTCTCAGAAGAAGTACTATAGGATAGTTGGAATACCTCTCGCTATGCAAGTTTGGTTTTACGAGTGCTGTTCAAATGTTGATCCCAAAATTACACTGCGAGTTGCTAACCGGGTACCCAGAATACTCAACTGGAGATTCACCGCAAATCAAGCAAACTTTGCTTATCTGGTGAACAGTATGTTCAATGACCAGGGAAACAAGGTAATTTACTATTTGTTAGGTGGCTATTTTATTTTTAATATATTTATGTTAGTCAATACAGTTGCATACAGCCTACATTTGCATACAACCTACATTTTGATTTCAGATTTGCATACAACAATGGTAGTTCACTTTGAGTGTATTGCGTTTTTTAGATTGTTTACAGTGATATCTAGCCAAGCGATATAGAACTTGTCGTTATTCAGATTCCTCTAGTAGGCGTTCATGTAGAGAACAGTCCTACTCCTACTCATTCAGGCAAGTACGCAGAGGATTCGGATGGCTTTACTCCTACACTGCATCTTCAGTCTAAGAAGAAACATGCTACAAGTGTTGGTCCATCTTCATCATCGCCTCACAAAAGGTGCAAAGAACAGATTATAGATCCCTCAAATGCAGAGACTCAATCCAAGATTTCTCTTGTTGGCGTATCAGAAATAACACAAAATGTGTTTTTGGGGCACCTATCTAATTATTTGTGCATTGATAAGGTAATGGGCGAGTTCACGTCTCTGAGATCATTGATCAATGAAAACTTTAAGAAACTTTCTGAACATCTTCAAGACAATTAGCAAAAGGAAAGGGTATACCAGAGAAAGCAAACTACATGGAGATGTAATGATGGTATTCAAATGTCATCTGATGCCAATCTGCAAGATAATCCTAAAGGACAAACACATAGTGATATAGCTGTTGGCGAGAATGTAGAGGTTAACAATTTTTAACCTCTTTAGTACATGTTTATATCTTGTTGTGCTCTTATCCAGATTAATCATATATAAAACGTCATACACATTATGAAACTGAATATCAAAGACATAAACTAAATATTACAGGTGTCACACCTTCTTTTTTTCACACACCACCCCGGAGGAGGGTATATCAGGGAATTTTTTCAATTAAAGGACAATCAAAACGGAATTTATTATTAAATATTCAGAGTCGCCATTTGGGAGATTTATAGAGTCCCAAGTCACCGGTTTTAAATCCCTAATCAAGGAAAAGATTAACTATGTTTAACAGTCCGCGAATCAGAAATTCGGGTAAGGAATTCTGTTAACCTGGGAGAAGGTGTTAGGCATTCCCGAGTTCCGTGGTTCTAGCACGGTCGCTCAATTATTATAAATGGTCTATTATCTGATTTTAATACATGTTTTAGCATATAATACAATTTTAAATTATTTACCACTTTTAATTAATTTTAGATAAGATTGAACGTCGTCTAAAATATGTCTTTGGACATGAAATGCACCCGCAATCCAAAACAAATTTTATTCAATATTTTAGGATTTGGATTTTGGTCACATGAAATCCACACCCGAGTTTAGAAGAGTAGAATTATTAAAATAACGCGCCTAAAGAGACTAACGCGTTGTTAACTTTGCGAGGGTCATGAAAATTCACTAAATGACACGCCTTAATTTCTAAAGGGTTAAAACTAATTAAGTGAGGGCCACAGGTTATGAAAGGAATGGATAAGACTGAATAATACGCAAACACACACAGATGCTTTTGAGCATTTATGAGATATGCCAAAACTTCAATCCTTACTAGAATGGGATCTTTACGTTAATTAGGCTTAAGATTTTTTATTCAACTTTGTTAAAAAATATTTTAAACCACTGAAATATGTGTAATAACGCATACAAGCAATATTTAAAAGACATATTATACTCTTTTTGTTTAACAAAGATGCAAAACTCATAAACTTGTAGAAACAATCCAACATCCATGAAATTAAATAATAAGTAACATGCTTAAGCATTCACTGTTGCCAAACTCTCAAGAGAAAATCAATCCAAAATCATATATTCATAACACTTAACCAAAGTCACGCAATACACATGGATCAAAATTCACGAACAAACAAATATGAAAAGAAAAGACTAAGAAAACTTGTGTTAAAGGAAAAATCGGAATGAACCTTTATTATACTCAGCAACAAGCTTCTTTGGCATAGCAATTGTGTAGCTCCATCATCGTCAAAATATAAGGAAAAATAGCAACTACAACCCGGATGAAGAATTCGAACGAGTCCCACGGCAGGAGAACTTGAACAACAGCCTCGACTTAACCTCAAACGAACACCCCCGCAGAACTGATCCGAACTTGACTCCGTTTGAGCTTCCACCAAAATAAACGGGTGGAGATGAGTTAAATGATGAGGAAGATGGCGTTAAGGTTTGATGCTTGAAAAATGGATAAGAAGAAGCTCGCTTGCTTGAAAAATATGGAGAAGAAGCTCAAGAGAGGGGGAAGGCTCGTGAAGAAGACGAAGTGGTATGTCCGTGTATATAGAGTGTATATCCCCATCTCCGTTAAGAAGAAGCCATCCCCTCTCTTTTTTTCTCTCAGTTTTTTTAGCTTCTCACTCTTTTTGAACCTCTCCTCCTTCTCTCCTTTTTCAGAATGGGGAGGTCCCCCTCTTTAAAATTATCCCACACTCCCTCTCTCTTTCCCCCAAAATTCTCTCCTCCTCTCAAAATGTTTTGCCCCTTTTTTCCCCACTCAAATAAAGAGACCACTAAGGAAGATGGCTATGATTTTCTTGGTAAGGTGGGGGTCCGAAATTTTCTTCTTTTTCAGTGTATATCGAGTGTATATGGAGAGTATCCAGTGTACATTTCAGCCCTTAAATAAGCATTTAGTTAGTGTCAATCCCATTATCAATTCAACTTTTTCCATTTTTAATTATCCACTTAACCTAATTAGTGCAATTTTATCCCTACCATTATAGAAGTTTTTAAGTAAGTAAAGACCTCTTTTATTGTTTTTTTTTTAAAATCAAAATCAAAATTAATTCCTAACCCCAAATTATCCTAGAAAATTAAATTAATTAAACCTAATAATTATTAAAACTAATTAAAATCAAATTAAAAGAAAACTAGCAAAATTCAAATCTAAAAATTAAATAATGCAAAATAAACTACTCCCTCTGTTTCAATTTATGTGAACCCATTTGACTGGGCATAGAGTTTAAGGAAAGAGAGAAGACTTTTGAACTTGTGGTGTAAAATGAGGCACATATATTTTGTGTGGCTATAAATTATTGCATAAATGTAAATTGTTTCCAAATAAGGAAAGGGGTCATTCTTTTTGGAACGGACCAAAAAGGAAATAGGTTCACATAAATTGAAACGGAGAGAGTATTTTTTTCGTGATCTTTCCATTTTTGTAAAGCAGATAAATTACTAATTGATTAAAATACAAAATTAAATCCTAAATGCAAATGCAACATATTTTTTTGTATTTTCAAGATTATGTAAAAATAAAGATAAAGCGCTATTTTTTTGTAATAATTTTTTTTTAGCTTTTCGAAAGGTATATAAACTAAAAGCAACTAAAAAGAAGAAATATTTTTGTAATTTTTATTTTTGTGATAAAATAAAGTAAAAGGGAAAAACTAGTTAAAATAACTATATTAGGCCTAAACTAAATATTTAAATACAAAAACGTGTAAAATCTTGTGGAGGGTCAAAAATCACATGTCTACAGCTGCCCTTCTTTGACTGGAAATGCGAAGCATTTTCGGACAAAGAACGACTAGACATGTATTTTGACCCGACTCTTATTTAAAGAGACCAAAACTAAGAGAAAAGGGGAATGTGACCGAGCCCTGATATCTGAGCTGCCTACATATCCTTGGCTATAAAGGAATCAGGCCTTGTGTAGTTCAGAGTCGAGTGAGGTGATGGAGTATGCCGAGGTGAAGAGCCAGTCGAGGTGCCGTTCCGCCGAGGTTCCAGTCCGCGATCCTGATGACATCAAAAATCAAAAGATAAAAAAGACTATCTAAACCTGTCAACCACGAGTTACAAGATTCCTATCTATAAGTCTTCTAAAACTTTATCTTGAGTCTTGAATGGTTCTTCATGCAGACTTTGGATTTTAACCTTGACGCTTGCTAGTTGCTAGCTCGTTTTTCTTCAACTTTTCTGATCAAGACCGGACATGTAGTGCTTGTGACCTCAACCATGTCTTGAGAAGCTCACATCTTTCATCAACTTCTGTATTTGGGTTCACTTCTTGCCTTTTTTTTTATCGTGACTAACTTTGTTGATAATCTTGGACTGTTGACTCGCATTCTCGCCGCGAGCTTCTTTTGCTACTGACTTGAATTGCGTTCTGAAGTGAATTCCTTTATCTCCAGGTAGGCACTTGATTGCCAATATTCGAACTGTCTTCCTTTGATTATTGTCGTCTTCCTCTGTTCTCCAAGCGGGCTCCTGATTTCAAAACTTGAATGTATTCCTCTGTTATATATGCAGGCTCCTAACTTCAAAACTTGAAATGTATTCCTCTGTTATGCAGGCGAGCTCCCGACTTCAAAACTTGAATGTATTCCTCTTGAAACTTGAATTGTCTTCTTTTGACCATTGTTGCCTTCCCTTTTGTTCTCCGGGTGGGTTCCTACAAGCAAAACAAAAACGAAATCTTCTGCCCCAGTTTGCACTAGGAAGATTTGCGAGTTGTTAGCAAAATTATAAACCACTTATACTACTGATGCATACAGTAAAATAAAGACTAGACTAAGATGTGCGTCTCCTATGAGTAAAACCACGATACTAGCAAATGCGTCTGCTAAAATAAAACCTGAATCAACCAAACTAAGAAGTGCGTCTCCTAAAGGTGAATTTAAATGACCAATACTAGGAAGTGCTTCTCCTAGGGGTGAAAACTTCAGTGAAGAATTAGGAAGTGCGTCTCCTATGAATGAACTATCAATTTAGGAAGTGTGTCTCCTATGGGTGAAACTTTAATTAGGAAGTTCGTCTCCTATGGGTGGAACTTTAATTAGGAAGTGCGTCTCCTATGGGTGAAACTCAACTTAGGAAGTGCGTCTCCAATGGGTGAAACTCAACTTAGGAAGTGCGTCTCCTATGGGTGAAACTCAACTTAGAAAGTGCGTCTCCTATGGGTGAAACTCAACTTAGGAAGTGCGTCTCCTATGGGTGAAACTCAACTTAGGAAGTGCGTCTACTATGGGTGAAACTTTCAGTGAAGAATTAGGAAGTGCGTCTCCTATGAATGAACTATTAATTTAGGAAGTGCATCTCCTATGGGTGAAACTTTCAGTGAAGAATTAGGAAGTGTGTCTCCTATGAATGAACTTTAATTAGGAAGTGCGTCTCCTATGGGTGAAACTCAACTTAGGTAGTGCGTCGCCTATGGGTGAAACTCAACTTAGGAAGTGCGTCGCCTATGGGTGAAACTCAACTTAGGAAGTGCGTCTCCTATGGGTGAAACTTTCAGTGAAGAATTAGGAAGTGCGTCTCCTATGAATGAACTATCAATTTAGGAAGTGCGTCTCCTATGGGTGAAACTTTAATTAAGAAGTGCGTCTCCTATGTGTGGAACTTTAATTAGGAAGTGCGTCTCATATGGGTGAAACTTTTAGTGAAGAATTAGGAAGTGTGTCTCCTATGAATGAACTTTAATTAGGAAGTGCGTCTCCTATGGGTGAAACTCAACTTAGGAAGTGCGTCTCCTATGAATGAATTATCAATTTAAGAAGTGCGTCTCCTATGGGTGAAACTTTCTGTGAAGAATTAGGAAGTGTGTCTCCTATGAATGAACTTTAATTAGGAAGTGCGTCTCCTATGGGTGAAACTCAACTTAGGAAGTGCGTCTCCTATGGGTGAAACTCAACTTAGGAAGTGCGTCTCCTATGGGTGAAACTTTCAGTGAAAAATTAGGAAGTGCGTCTCCTGTGAATGAACTATTAATTTAGGAAGTGCGTCTCCTATGGGTGAAAATTTCAGTGAAGAATTAGGAAGTGCGTCTCCTATGAATGAGCTTTTAATTTAGGAAGTGTGTCTCCTACAGGTGAAACTTTAATGACTCAAACTAGGAAGTGCGTCTCTTATGAATGAATTATTAATTTAGGAAGTGCGTCTCCTACAGGTAAAACTTTAATGACTCAAATTAGGAAGTGCATCTCCTATGGATGAATTAACAATTTAGGAAGTGCGTCTCCTATGGGTGAAACTTTAATAACTCAAACTAGGAAGTGCATCTCCTATGGATGAACTATCAATTTAGGAAGTGTGTCTCCTACATGTGAAACTTCAATGACTCAAACTAGGAAGTGCGTCTCCTATGTGTGAAACTTAACTTAGGAAGTGCGTCTCCTATGGGTGAAATTCAACTTAGGAAGTGCGTCTCCTATGAGTGAAACTCAACTTAGGAAGTGCGTCTCCTAGGGGTGAAGCTTAATTTAGGAAGTGCGTCTCCTACAACAAAATATGACCTGAAAAACTTAGACTAAGAAATGCGTCTCCTAGGGGTGATGTGTGATCTTCTAAATAGCCTTTGCGTAAGCAGAATTGGCGCATTACACCTGAAAATTCAAGCTTCCAATCTTTGATATGAACATAGCCTTCCTCCATGTTTCAGATAAAGAAAACTCTTGTCAGTTTAAAATGTGGTGGTTGGTTGTGACACTCTTGCTGGGGATGGTTTTCTCCTTTCCACGCTCTGCTTCGTCCGACTGCCTTGAACTTGGTCGAAGATTTTCGACCTTCTGACTGATCCTTAGCCACATGATTACTAATTTTTAGTCTTCTTATCTGTCCCCATATATCTTCCATGATAACTGATTCTCATTCGAAGACCTTGCTTGTCATTGGTTAACCACTTTATCTATCAACCTCACCATAGAGAATACCTTTGATCCGTTCACCCAACATCCTCTATCTGTTGCGTTGTTCATGAATTAATATATACCAAACCTTTGTATTTCACAAGGATCCCCAAAGCGTGTTGATTGTTACTAACTCAGTGTCCATACTCTTCTTTCCTTACTTATGTTGCTTTAATGTGCTAGCCAGATCCCGTTTTGTGCAATTGGAAAGCTGGTGACAAATTTTGAAGTCATTTCTCACTTATTCTGATCAAACAGACTCAGGAAGAGGAAGTAAACAAGACAAATGGAACAATGGAAAAAGATGATTCCTAGAAAACTATAAAGTAAAAACCTATCAGATGTGGATACCAACTCTAATGACCACGACATGCACCTGTGGCCTATTCTGTCAAGCAAGTCTGATGTTCAACTCTTGTCGTACCTTTTTGCCATGAAACTGGGCTTCAATGCTCCGCATATCCAATCTGTTCACAATCCTTATTCGACTTGTAGTGCCCGAAGGGTTTTCACCATCAAGCCTCTCTCATTTCGTTCATTCTCTCAACTAACTTTCACCTCAAGGCGCCCGTGAAGGTTTTCATCAATAAGACTCTTATTTTTCATTTTCCTTGTTTGGCCTAGAGTGTTGCCCCTGATATGATTCACCTCTAATTCCTCGCCTTGGCATATCTCGAAGACTGATCGGAAGGTCTTTCTCTGGACCGTAACGTGGGATTTTGGTTAGGGTTAAAAAAGAATGGGTATCAAAGGCTCAAAACAACTTAAGATTGCAACATTTGGAATCATATTTCTTACAACAATCACAACTTCTGCCCCAGTTTCTTGCTTGGGGATCTTTTGATATTTTATTTTACTATGACCGAGCTGTGAGGCTGCCTACGTATCCTTAACAGGAATCAGGTCAAACGTAGTTCACAACATAAAAATTACTTTAGTGTTGTGATTTTTCTTTTCTTTTTCTTCTTATATATATTTTTTCTTTACTCTATTGTTTTTTTTTTCTTTACTTATTTTTCACGCTAATGTTTCTCAGCTTTGCTACTGATTACGAAAGAGGGGTATGAAAGAAAGAAAATAAGGTTCAAAGGGGCAATGAAGGATAAAGTGTTTAGATAGCAGAACAAAATGCCTTCGTCATTCAAATCTTCAAAACATGCCAAGCACAAACATCGCGATTAAACAAACATTTGTGACATCTTTTGATTGTGCTAGACTTGATAGCTATATCCACGCATTTGCTTTCTTCATCTGTTAAATGCAAAGCACCATTGGACAACACTCTCACTCTCATTATCACGAACGACCCTTGCCAATTCGGGCAAACATGTCTTTAATTTCAAACTGATGTGGCATGAAACATAAGGTTTCTTTATTTTCTATCAGACCCAGTTTCACAGGGTTCGGGCTTCAAATGATCTCAAAATGTCCAAATCTATTCTTATTTCCCTCAAGTGCCCCAATCATATCCCAATTGCTTCATGATTAACTTTTAAGATTAGGCCTAGAACTATGCGCACATGTCATGTCACTAGAGTCGATAGGAAAAGAACTATAAAGAGGAGAGAACTAAACAAAAGAAAATGACTAGAAATAACATAAAACAGGACATTGCATTAGACGATGAAATAGTTCGAACAACAAGTCAAGCAAACTAAACTGGGGTTACAACCCTTAGAACAAACCTAGACAACACTAAATGAGATACTATGACTAAAGGAACTGGACAAAATGAAAGGATGAGAGGGTTTGACCACAAGACAATATACGGATTACAACCCTAAAAATAACCCGGACAACAGAAATGACAACAAAATAAACCACCAAGACTCCTCCCTGGCTAGCCAAGAGACGGAGCATCTTTCCAATTACCAAGAACGACATCTCAGCCACTGAGTTACGCATCAATATTGCGGACTTCAACATTATCAACTTTACCCAACAAGTTTCCAAGAGGATTTGCATGTTCTCTGTTACTGTCATTGACCACAATTACCCCTTCTTGAATCATTCTTTCTATTTCCCTTTTCAAAGAACGACAATCTTCAATGCTATTCCCATAGACATTAGAGTGGTACATGCATCGTACAGTAGGGTCAAAGCCTTTTGCATATGGGTCTGGAGTATAGCCAAGGAGCGGCTCAATCAGGCCAGAATGCTTTAACTTTTCAAATAAGCTTGTGTAGGACTCCCCGATTGGCGTAAAACTATTTCTTTGCCTTTTGTTCTCCTCCATGCCCCTGTTTTCTAGGGTTGTTGAGTGCTTGATAATGTTGTGAAGGCAAGAATGCATTGTACGGTGCTGGCACTCTCCATAGGGAGCGACCTGGTGGTTGGACATATGACCGGACATTGTTCGGAGGATAATACTGAGGTGGATTATGTGGAGATCGGGGATAGGTTTGGGGTTGGAGTTGACGCTGATTGTAGTGGTAAGGTGAACCTCGAGGTACGCACCAAGTTCCCGAATCAACCATTGTCGCGTCCTCTCTCTTCTTTTTCCCAACCTCTCCTATGCTGCCCTTAAATGGACTGAGTGGTTGCTTTGACAGCCGAATAACTCATGATTTTATTTGACTTGAGCCCTTTTTCTACCATGCCCCCTATTTTCACTTCTTCATTGAATGACTTCTCTACAGCTGAGACCAGATGGCCATAGTAGGTAGGTTCTAAGGCCTGTAAGAAATAATCAACCACTTCACTCTCTTTCATCGGGGGATCAACCCTCACAGCTTGCTCTCTCCAGCAGAATCCATATTCTCTGAAACTCTCCCCGGACTTTTTCTCAATTTTTGTCAATGACAGACGATCTGGGACGATTTCAAGATTATACTGAAAATGGCCGGCAAATGCTTGGGCTAGATTATCCCACATGTGCCACCGACCATGATCTTGTCGAGTGTACCATTCCAAAGCTGAGCCACTTAAACTTTGACTGAAGTATGCAATCAGTAATTCATCTCTCCCACCTGCTCCTCTCATCTTATTACAAAATACCCTCAGGTGTGCCACCGGGTCCCCGTGTCCATTGTACAAGTCGAATTTGGGCATTTTTAACCCTGCCGGTAGTTGTACGTTTGGAAACAAACATAGGTCTTTGTAAGCTATGATCACCTGACCTCCTAGTCCTCTCATATCCCTAAAGGACCGCTCCAAACTCTTGACCTTCCTGGCCATATCTTCCAGCTCCAAATTCTTAGGAGGCTTCTCGATTTCTGCCGAGATACCAAGCTGAGGAGGGTAAAGACATGGTTCAGGTCCTTTGAAAATGGGTTCAGGAGGGTAATATTGATTGTCTTGAGTTTGGAATACAGGCTCGTTGGAAGACCTATGGAGTGCGGCTGGTGGAGGTGCCACGAAAATAGGGATAATTGGTGGATGGGGTATGGAATTGTCTTTGGAACTTGTGGTGTCCGAGAGGTAGTTCCCTGATAATGTTGATAGATGGGAAAATTTGGGGGTGAGTCCGAAACAAGTTGTTCTAGAGATTGGGCGGGTATTAGGAGGAAAGTAGGGTTAGCAGGATAGGCTGGTGGTGGCTGACCCCTCGTCCAAGCCTGGTACATCTCAGTCATTTGTTGTTTTAACTTGTACATCTCATCTTTCATCGCTTGCACATCTATCTCTTCCACCTCAACACTTATTTCTCTTTCAGGGCTAGACATGATCACTGGTATTGGTCCATTTGATCTAGTTTGATAATGGTAATGTGCCAGTACGCTCTAGGTAAACTAACTGCTTGAATTCTCTAGACAAAACAACAAACTTGTTAGTTTTTAGAGTTTAACAAATATGCAATCGCACATTGGGATGCAATGCACCTAGTCAGTTAACCATTTTCTATCATGCATTTGCTTCAGTTGCGTACGTCATTCCGGCCACTCATAATTGTCCCCCCTTCTTTCAATGCCTCTCACACTTTCCGTTATTCGATCCTTCTTTATCAAAATCTTTTATTTTCCCTTTTTCTTTTCTTCTTTTAGTGGTGGTCGAATCTTATGGAGATTGCATACGTATCATGTCCCCGCATGAATCAGACTGTGCGTAGTTCTGGCTGATAAGTGCAAAATGACTATAAAAAAATTGGATTTTTTTTCTTTCAAATTTTCCATAAAAGAAAAATGTATTTATTACAACGACGCCTTTTATTACAAGATTAACGGATTCTAAAAGATTCTAACATCAAATGGCAATATAGTCTAAAAATAGACTAACAGACAAATACAGATTTTTTTAATTTTTTTTTCAAAATCATCATTGTTTTCTCAAAATTTCATAAAAATATCCGATCTTGTCAATACGGCCTTTCAGCACTTCAAAGAAGATTTAAATGCTGTGTTTACTAACCGGCCAAAATTTTTTAGGAATGACCAAAGGCGGTTGTTCTTGCAAAAACGGCCTTCCGGCGTCCTTTTGGGGACATTCGGCTATTTTGGACAAGAATGACATTACGTTCACTTATAGCAAAACAACGATATTTATTTAACCTATAAAAAAATTAATTTTTTTTAAATAATTTTTTTTCAGAATAGTTGAACCCGATATGGGTTGCCTACGTATCCCACATCCGGTGAGAATCAAACTTACGTAGCTCTGCCCATAAAACAAACTATTTTTGAAGATAAATACACATTTTTTATTCCCTTTATTGGCAAATAAAGCAAACTATTTTTGAAAACAAGACTATTTTTTTTTCATTTTCTCAAAAATTTGGCAGAGTTTCGACACTATTTGGACATTTGTATTTTCTTAACCCTCTACACCGCTATTTATCTCTTCTTCTTTTTTTGTTCTTGCTTTTTTTTCAATATTCAAAAAGCCGCTCAACATGCAAGTCCGAAGAAAATAAATGCACAAGTAGCAAGTAAGATGCATCAGGATGGTCTTTTTCATTTCGGGTACACATGTCCTAGACAGACCCAACCCCTGTGTTAAGTCTCCAAAGTCAAATGCACATGATGCAAACAAACGTTCCTACTAGGGATCCGACATTAGGATGAGTTATTCTAGGTTCAAAACCTGGGTTTGTTGTACTAGACCTGGCTTACCCATGCGGACAGCTTGAGCCGAGGGGGAGGCAGCGTACCGGGAATACAGAAGTTTCATCGGCTTAGCAACTTATCCGAACCTCGTTCTAAAATGGGTTTGGACTCTAGACAGAAAAGAAGTCACACGAAGTGCACCCTTCTTCATGATTTAGAAGACTCAGATAGAAGATGAGTTTCGTAACAGTTTATATACAGTCCACATAATATCAAAGCAGTAAAAGCAACATTTAGCCCATTTAGGCCCAACATGTAAAAATCAGATAAAACAAAGCCAATTATAACAATTCATCTAAGCTCGAATTCTGAACCCTGAACTGGAAGTTCTGGGTTGTTGTCCCCAGCACAGTCGCCAGAGTTGTCACACCTCCCTTTTTCACACACCACCCCGAAGGAGGGTATATAAGGGAGTTTTTCCAATTAAAGGATAATCGAAATGGGATTTATTATTAAAGATTCAGAGTCGCCACTTGGGAGATTTATGGTGTCCCGAGTCACCGGTTTTAAATCCCGAGTCGAGGAAAAGATTGACTTTGTTTAACAGTCCGCGAACTAGAAACCGGGGTAAAGAATTTTGTTAACCCGGGAAAAGGTGTTAGGCATTTCCAAGTTCCGTGGTTCTAGCACGGTCGCTCAATTATTATAAATGGCCTATTATCTAATTTTAATACATGTTTTAGCCTATGATACAATTTTAAATTATTTACCGCTTTTAATTAATTTTAAAGAAGATTGAACATCGTCTAAATTATGTCTTTGGATCGCGTCACATGAAATGCACCCGCAATCCAAAACAAATTTTATTCAATATTTTAGGATTTAGATTTGGGTCACATGAAATGCACACCCGAGTTTAGGAGGGTAGAATTATTAAAATAACGCGCCTAAAGTGACTAACGCGTTGTTAACTTTGCGAGAGCCATGAAAATTCGCTAAATGGCACACCTCAATTTCTAAAGGGTTAAAATTAATTAAGTGAGGGCCACGGGTTACGGAAGGAATGGATAAGACTGAATAATACGCAAACACACGCAGATGCTTTTGAGCATTTCTGAGATATGCCAAAACTTCAATCTTTACTAGAATGTGATCTTTACGTTAATTAGGCTTAAGATTTTTTGTTCAACTTTGTTCAAAAATATTTTAAATCACTAAAATATGTGTTGTAAAAATACGAGCAATATTTAAAAGATATCTTATACTCTTTTTGTTTAACAAAGATGCAAAAGTCAACAACTTGTAGAAACAGTTCAACATTAATGAAATTAAATAATAAGTAACATGCTTAAGCATTCACTGTTGCCAAACTCTAAAATACAATTACATTTACAACCAAACACTCAAGAGAAAATCAATCCAAAATCATAACGCTTAACCAAAGTCACGTAATACACATGGATCAAAATTCACGAACAAACAAATATGAAAAGAAACGACTAAGAAAACTTGTGTTAAAGGAAAAATCGGAATGAACCTTTATTATACTCAGCAACAAGCTTCTTTGGCATAACAATTGTGTAGCTCCATCATCGTCAAAATACAAGGAAAAATAGCAACTACAACCCGGATGAATAATTCGAATGAGTCCCACGGCAGGTGAACTTGAACAGCAGCCTCGACTTTAACCTCGAACGAAAACCCCCGCAGAACTGAACCGAACTTGACCCCGTTTGAGCTTCCACTAAAATAAACGGGCGGAGATGAGTTATATGATGAGGAAGATGTCGTTAAGTTTTTCTGCTTGAAAAATGGAGAAGAAAAAGCTCTCTTGCTTGAAAAAAATGGAGAAAAAGCTCAAGGGAGGGGGAAGGCTCGTGAAGAAGACGAAGTGGTATGTCCATGTATATAGAGTGTATATCTAGTGTATATAGAGTGTATACCCCCATCTCCGTTAAGAAGAAGCCATCCCCTCTCTTTTTTCTCTCTGCTTTTGAACTTCTCTCTCTTTTTGAACCTCTCCTCCTTCTCTCCTTTTTCAGAATGGGGAGGCCCCCCCCCTCTTTAAAATTATCCCACACTCCCTCTCTCTTTCCCCCAAAATTCTCTGCTCTTCTCAAAGTGTTTTGCCCCTTTTTTTCCCACTGCAATAAAGAGACCACTAAGGAATATGACTATGATTTTCTTGGTAAGGTGGGGGTCCGAAATTGTCTTCTTTTTCAGTATATATCGAGTGTATATGGAGAGTATCCAGTGTATATTTCAGTCCTTTAATAAGCATTTAGTTAGTGTCAGTCCCATTATCAATTCAACTTTTCCCATTTTTAATTATCCACTTAACCTAATTAGTGCAGTTTTATCCCTACCATTATAGAAGTTTCTTAAGTAGATAAAGACCTCCTTTATTATTATTATTTTTTTAAATAAAAATCAAAATCAAAATCAATTCCTAACACCAAATTATCCTAGAAAATTAAATTAATTAACCCTAATAATTATTAAAACTAATTAAAACCAAATTAAAGGAAAACCAACAAAATTCAAATCTAAAAATTAAATAATTCAAAATAAACTATTTTTTTCGTGATTTTTCCATTTTTGTAAAGCAGATAAATTACTAACTGATTAAAATGCAAAATTAAATCCTAAATGCAAATGCAACATATTTTTTTGTATTTTCAAGATTATGTAAAAATAAAGATAAATTACTATTTTTTTGTAATAAATTTTTTTTAGCTTTTCGAAAGGTATATAAACTAAAAGTAACTAAAAAGAAGAAATTTTTTTGTAATTTTTATTTTTGTGATAAAATAAAGTAAAAGGGGGAAAACTAGTTAAAATAACTATATTACGCCTAAACTAAATATTTAATTACAAAAACGTATAAAATCTTGTGGAGGGTCAAAAATCACATGTGTACAACATGTTCTATTGAGAATCAGCTGTTTGGATTGTATATCCAAGTCAGAAACTGAATATTACAGGTTGTATATATATTCAGCAGTGTGAAGTATGTACCCAACCTGTTGTATTTACATCTATTAAACATGTATGTTCGCATGTCATCAAATGTGTGTGTAGTAGTATTCAAATGTATTTGGTTGTCTTTGTATATTATAGTCAGACACAGTATATAACAGATTGTATAAGTATGTATTAAACAGGATGTATTCGAATATATTCAACATATAGTTTTCAGCAGAATTTAACAGACTGTATTCATGTGTATAAAAATATATTTGTTTGGTTTGTATATTCAGAAAGATTATACAATCTCAAATCCAAACACTTTTTGTATCTAGAATTATGTATATGTATTCATAAAAAATGACTTACTTAGATATTACATGAGATTGATACATGTATTCAAGTATATTTAGAAGTTTGATACATGTATTCAAGTATATACATATTACTTATGTACATTTAATTAATTTAACCATGTATTCAAATGTGTTTATTTGTATTGTGTTTTCTGACTGTATTTATATATAATATATATTTAAGCTTGCATTATATGTTTAAGCCAGAAAATAATAGTTAGATGTATTTCAAATCTGCCTCAACAAAATATAAATTCACACTCAAACATGTTTTGTATTTACATGTATTCATAAACATGAATGAATTATTTATATATGTCTTTTATATTACACTAACATACATATGTATACATTACACAGAATACAGATGTTAATGCTCTTTGTATTGATGTAAGAGTGGAGTGAAATACTACATCTGAGTTTCCATATAATATACCACCTATATGCCAAGAGGGTGTATCTCGAGAATTCAATGTATCACAATTTGAACTGGACGACAAGTTTCTTCCAAGTCAAATTCCTGAAACTAGAATTGTGATACATCATGCAGCAACAAATGTTAAATCAAACCCATTACCATCTCATAGGAATCGGCGGGCCAAGTCGATGGTATTTTTCGCCTTACGAGTCGAACTTCGACTCCGCCGGTTAGTGAATTATTAAACAAAAATAATACTTTATAAAGTTATGATCTATTTTCTCATGGTATATATAATCAAATCTATCTATTCATGACTTCAATGAACAATAGGTCTCTTTGTAAAGTTGACTCCCATATTTGAAAAAAGACACCCATTTGAAGATGATTTAATATCAGGGCCACATCCAACATTAGTCATCCAGGAATACGAGAAATGGGTTCGTGATGGTCTTTTCGCTAGACATGAAAAAAGTAAATTTTTTTTCCGGTATGTCTATTATGTATTTATATTTTTGAAAATAGATATAATATTTTTTTCCAATTCCTTGTAGAAGTGATTTGGAAGACCATTACAAGAAGAACACCCGCGTGCCACAAATGACCTACGAAGAAGAAGAATCCTAGAACACACTGCATATACCGTTGGATTTTGGTGTTGATCAAGTCACTTCAAAAAATTAGTTTTACGTTCTCTCATTCAACGGTAAACTACGGGATGACAATATAAGCTATACCCATTCCAAATCTATTTTAATCCATTTTTTAGATGATTGGTTTGTCAAATTGTATAATTAATAATTTGATATCTCACACAAATTTGTATTTATATTGTGAAAACAGTGAACATATTGTTATTCAGGTGTATTCGTATGTAATTATATATTTTTAAATGTATTAAGATGTATGGGCACATGTGTATTTAATTGTATGCATTTGTTATTATATTGTCCCTGTGCTATTCAAGCAGTATGTTATCTTGATTATGAACTATTAAAGTATTTATATTTATTTAGTTAACAGAATGTATTGAACCATATTCTACATCAAATACATATATGTATTCAATATTGTCACACCTCTTTTTTACGCGCCGCGGGGGCGCGAGGGAGTTTTTCCAATTAAAGGACAATCGAAACGGGATTATTATTAAAGAATCAGAGTCGCCACTTGGAAAATTTATGGTGTCCCAAGTCACCGATTTTAATCCCGAATTGAGGAAAAGAATGACTCTGTTTAACAGTCTGCGCACCAGAAATCCGGATAAGGAATTCTGTTAGCCCAGGAGAAGGTGTTAGGCATTCCCGAGTTCCGTGGTTCTAGCACGGTCGCTCAACTATTGTATTAGTTGTTATCTGATTTTAAACATTATGAACTTATGCGCAATTTTTAACTTTTAACCGCTTTTATTATTATTTTATTAAAGAATTACAACGTTGTGAAAACGTATCTCGAACCGAGTCACATCGATGTACCCGTGGTTATCGACACATTTCGACTCCGTTGAAATTTAGATTTGGGTCACATAAATGTGCACCCATGTTTAAGAAAGTAAATTATTAAAGGCGCGCCTAAAGAGTCTAACGCGTTATTATTTTGGGGAAGGCTATGCAATTCACTAAACGACCCATCCCGAAGTCTAAATATTTTTAATATACAATTATGAGGGCCCAGCAATCTTGTATTTTATTGGGCGAGGCTCGTCTCATTTATTTTTAAAAGGGTAATCCTAAAATGACTACATTTTTTCTATTAAGTTCGTCTCTAAATTAAAAGAGAAAAATCCTAATTAATTACGAGTTAAATAAAAATGTAACACACTAGTTGCTAGATTAACGCCAATATTGATGGAAGGAAAATTAATTTTAAAATAATTTCGAAATAAAAAAAAACATATATATAAAAAAATAAAAAAAATTTCGAAATTACAAATAAAATACAATAAAATTTCGAAATTATAAATATAATAAAATAAATTTTCAAAATTATAAATAGAAGATAAAATTTGACAACTAATATTCAAAAGAAATTGATCATAGCTAGATTAAAACTTACATTGTTAGATGAAACCATTAAAATGAATTCCTAAAATGGCTATATTTTTTATGAATTCATCTCCAAAATAAAAGGAAAATAAATTTTCTAATTAATCTACATGCTTGGAATTATAACTTATTAATCGGATTAAAATAGGCGCAACTGACAAATTGCAATAAAAATAGCACAAAAAGAAATTACGTCATGCCTTACTACAATCGAAGTTATAAATAAAATATGGCGTTTATAAATAATATATTAAAATTAACTAATTATCCCTTAACTAATTTAAACCACATATGAGTGGATAAATAAGCCGTTGAAATTAATATCTAACTTCCGAAATCAGTTCAAATTCAAACTTAACTAGATTTAGCTATGTGTTCACAATTAACCTATCGTTGATCATGTTAAAACATTCATAGCTAGTGAACTAATCAATTTTACCAAGCCGAATCGTTAACCAATTTAAGCTATTCTCCTCTAA
>MU715983.1:78350-112176 GCA_026770625.1 Nicotiana glauca | reverse complement strand
TTCTTTTTAGTTCGAATGAGCTTGTAATAAGCGTTAACTTAGTTTTGTTAGCTTAATGTATTAGTTCTATTGAAGTTTATACTTTGTTGCTTTTATTTATTGTTGTTGTTGGCATAAAATGCCTGTTTAGGATGTTTGGTAAGCTGACAGGTGGTGTAGCTGCCAAAACAGGCAGTTTCTGCCAAAATATTACACAGAAAAGCGACCAACTTTGATCTCTATTTGGTCGCTTTTCACTTAAAAAAAAATAATTTTCTGAGAAATAGCGACCAAAGTTGGTCTCTATTTATCCAGATGACCAAAACAAGCGACTAAGGTCGCTATATCATTAAAAAAAATAATTTCTGGAAAAATAGCGACCAAAGTTGGTTGCTTATCCTTAAAAAATAATTTAAATTCCTGACTTTAGCGACCAACTTTGGTCTCTATTGTTCAGATTATTAAATATAATTTTTGGTTTAGAGACCAGAGTTGGTCGCTATTTAGTTCTTAATAATAAATAAAAAACGTATTTTATATTTAGGGACCAACTTTGGTCGCCAAATTTATATTATTAAAATAATACAGCGACCAAAGTTGGTCGCTATAGTCAAAACCAGGGATATTTGGTCCATTTAGCTTAGAGACCATAGTTGGTCGCTAACTATGGTCTCTATTAAAAGGGGGCCATCAATATAGCTACCAGGCCTGTTTGGTCGCTAACTTTGGTCGCTTTTTGCGGTCGCTTTTTTCCGGATTTCTATTAGTGAAAGTACTCAAAAATACAAAACTGAAAATGTTTGTTAGACAAAAATTTTGTCCAAAACTAGCAAATATCGACCCAAATAGAGAAAATTATATATAAAAGAATATTTGATCATTAGAAATGTCTTGTTACTTGTTTAGAGTTAATTGATGAACTTTGAGAATAAAGAAAAGTAAAATTTTAGATTTTTTTATATTTATGTTATAATTGATGATATGTGTTTTGTGCAATATAATATATATTTCGGTACGGTATTGATATTTTAGTATTTTATTTTAAAATACCATACCTAATATCAATTTTTTTTTTAAACTTAAACCAAATACCAAAATACCTTATGCCAAATATCAAAATATTCAATTTCGGTATGATAATTCGGTATTTACCAAATTATGCTGAGCCCTACTTCGGGTTGGGATTAGCTTCATTACTTATTAATGCCCCAGTAGGTTTCAATACACAGCTTGATTGATGCCACGTGTCCCTATGAAAATTTACAAAATTATAAAGTAAAAGGTTGTTTAAAGTAGCTGCTTTAACAGCGAAAGAAAAATTACATCAGGTACGCATGAGCACACACATCTAGTTATTAATATATAGAAGTTAAATTCTGAATAGGCAAAGAGGTGAGAATAATTTTCATAAAACAATCATCAACCCATCTTTATGAGAAAATTATAAAATGGTCCTTCATATTTGGCGGCATATTCAAAATTATTTAAGAATATACCCCTAAGCAGGTTTGATCCTTTAAGTTTGCTAAAGTGAGTTTTTTGGCATCTATCAAATTATTTAATAAACTCTGACAAAAACACCGCAAAATTCAGTCAAATCTCATAAACGTAACATCATTAAAAGATGCAACAGACACCAAAAATGGATTAAAGTACCAAAAATAGCAAATGCACCTCCAGGTATGAGTTCATGTTAAATCCTGGCCATTTCTATCAAATCTAACAATCAAAATTTGTTAAATATTTGACGATGAACAGAAAACACTTAATTTTGGCAAGCTTAGGAGTAGGGGTGTTCAAATCGCACCAAACCGAAAAATCAAACTAAATCGATTAAAAAACCCGACTAAGTTTGGTTTGACTTGGTTTCGTATTGAGTAAAAAAATCTCGAACCAAACCGACATATAAATATATAAATTTTATTTATATTTTTAAAAGTTTATAGTGTTTTTTCTTTAGAAAATATAGAAATATTTGGGATCCTCTCATGTATTAACTCTGAAAGCGTAAATTAACGAATAAATATTGTTAGACGACTAAGAAAATAACTATTATGTGTTACTAAAAAACTTATCCCATTAGAATATTTTAATAGATCATATGTTTGTCAATTTTTTCCATAATTACTAAACATATATTCACTCATCAAAACATATAATTTTAACAAAGTTAGATTGAAATAATATTCATGAAACTTAAAAAATTCGAAAACTCGAAAAACCCGACAAAACTGAACCAATCCAAACCGATATAGTTGGTTTGGTTTGATTTTGGTAAAGACCAAATCAATCCGATCCATGCACACCCCTACTTAGGAGACCAAAAATCACTAATGTATATTTTAAGGATCTATTTTGAACCTACCTACAAACATAAGCTAAGGGACTAATATTGTCATTTTTTTCTATCTTTACCTACCTAAAGAGATCAAGATCAATTTAACCAAAAAAAAAAAAAAGGGTGAATCTCCATGCGAGGGCATGACCTTGATTAACATATTAGTGGTCTTCACACCTTCTACTTGGCAAAAAATATAACCATGTTATGCGCCTCCTCATCTAGCCCATGAAGCAAAGAACAACATGAATTATACTCTTAATATTTTTTCAAATTGGAGAAAGCTATCACTACAAATAAGAAAGTATATTTTTCTTCTTATTTTATTTTAAAATTTTGTTTTGGTTTGACCCATGAATTAAAAACACGTGGAAGACCCTTGACGAGCGAAATTGCTACTAGCATTAAAATGCAATTTCAGTCTCTTAAAAAAAAAAAAAATGATAAAATAAAACCATACTTTTATAGCCAACTCTTATACTAACCGATTAAGGGCCTAAAATATCCCTCTACTATTAAAAATAAGCTATATCTACTCCCCGTTTCACTTTTGTGTTATTAAAGTCCCTGCCGTTTTACTTTGATTTTTAACATGCCCCTCAACCATTAGCTTATTAGTAGGATATTAATTAATACACGTGTAAATATCCTATTGGTCCAAAGTCACCCACCCTATATCTATTAAAAAAACTAGCCGACCCAACTCTTTTAACCCGATCCACCCCAGCCGCTCTAACTTAAATCCTCTTAGTCACCCCCCTTAAAAAAACTAGCCGACCCAACTCTTTTAACCCGACCCACCCCAGCCCCTCTAACTTAAATCCTCTTAGTCTCCCCCCTCTAACCTAAATGGATCTGCAAAACTCAGAGAAGAAGCCATTTTAGGGTTCTTCCACAAAAAAAATGGTTGGGCGTTCCAATTTCTCTCTCTCGCCTTATCTATTGTCCGAAAACTTGATATGTCAGAAGCCAATTGTTCATCGGAGAGGAAGTGCCTTTGTGGAGAAATTGCTAACAATTTTACTTCGACGAATCCTTTAAATCATGGGAGGAGTTTCTATAAATGCCCTAAACCAGAAGTAAGTGATTATATATGGGTCTTGTTTGAATTTTTCTTGCTTTTGACTGATTCGTTCCGCTAATATTCATAAGTAATTTTTTTTCGGATTGTTTTTTAGGGTAGTTCATGTGGTTATTGGGAATGGGCAGAGGATCCTATCCGGACAGAGCGCTCGTTGTAATTAACAATTTGAAGTGTGAGTTGGATGTGGTTAATCTTAAAATAAGTCATTTGAAATCGTTGTTAGATGATGGCAAGATTGAAAGGGATAAATTGAAGGAAAAAGTAGTTGTGATGAAGGCAAGAAATAATCTTCTAGTAACGAAACAAGTGGAGTTAGAGGATAGAATTCTCAAGATGAAGATCTTCATTATGATTTCATGTGCGCTATTTGTAGGATTTATTGCTGCTATTATAAAAAATTGAAGCTGAATTGGGAATGGACAGTGAAAGTTCTTTTCTTATAGATGTATTATTTCTTATGAATATTTTCAGCTAAATATCGGATGATGTACTTTAAGCCTTAACTTTTTGTATCTTACTTTTTGTAACTTGTTTAAGCTATATATCAGATGATGTATCTTACTACTTAAATCTATTTGTTCCTACTTTTGATTATGGCTGGTTATAATTGGCAATTAAACTTTGCAATCTATGTATCTTACTACTTAAACCTTTCACCCTATATCAATCACTAAATAAAGTCTAAATTTACAGCTAAGCATATGCTGAAGACAATTATATGCTTATATTCTGAAGACAACCTAATATTCAATGTATTCAATGTATCAAACAACTGAGCATACGCTGAAGACAACCCAATAGACAATACCATGTAAATTACCACACAACAACATGTAAATCACCACACAAGGACTAAATCACCACACAACAACATGTAAATAAAGGTTAAATTTCATAAATGCACATAGCATATTCAATTTCATAAATGCACATAGCATAGGTGGATGCAATGTTATAACCCCAAAAACTTATACAACCTGAGTTATAATATGGCATCTCACATTAAGTTTCACCAACCAAAAATAAAAGGTAAATAATACTGTCACAAAAGCAGTAACTACATCCAAAATACTTTACATCTAATTATATTATAGTAGATTTCACTTTTTCCACTTTCTCGGCTTCAGCTTCTCCATTTTCAGTTTACTTTGCATTTTCAGCTGGCTTCCCGTCAATGTAGCTTTTCCCTTCCATTTGAGGCCTGGTGATTTGAATGGCAGATTTGATGGAACACTAAAATTATCATGATCCCCTTTGAAAGTTATTGCCCTTGATCCTAAAGGTTGAGATGGATTTTGCCTTGCTTGAAGTCTTTTCCCTACTTCTGACACAGTTGTTGGCCTTAAAGGTGGATCTAGATCATGATCTGGAGAGTCAAAGTCCGAAAATTCACTGTTAGACTGAGTACTGGACTGAGTGTAAATACTTGGTGTAGGCATAAACACAAAGTTTGAGCCTTCACTTTGTTGGTTAGACTGGGTAGGCTGACTGGCTTCAGGTGCAGTCAGCTCTATTTCCTCTTCATCAACCAATGTTGTGTTGTTTGTTCTTGCCATCTTTTTCATGTGTGGCTATTGTGTAAACATAAAAAAATAAGTTAAATACTACTAAATAGGACATTAATAAGTTAGAAAAAGTAACCATTACCTTCTCAAAACATCTAGCATTATGATTAGGCTCTCCACAATTACTGCATGTCATGACTCTCCCTTTCTTGGAAACTCCCAACTCACCTTGCCTTTTGATAGCCTCATCTTTTTCTATTTTTCTCTTAAGTTTAGGTCTCCCAGCCATCTTGACTAACTCAGGTAGTTTCATTGCTTGAGATGAGTCCATTTTCTAGAACTTCTCGCCTTTCACTAGTTGCAACTTGTGTTTATAGGTTAGCAAGTATGCTTTCTTGCTATACCACCAGTTGAACTCCTTGAAAGGGTCATACTTCTTATGTTGTATGGACTTAATGGCATGGGGGCATGGAAGTTCGGTAATATCTCAAGTCCTACACGTGCATTTCTTCAAAGTCATGTTAACAGTATGTCGGTCCAATCCTTCCAAAACTTCATAGCCTAGGTCATCATTGGAATGAACATGACACTTGTTAGCTATCTTCAAGTACTCCTTGTACAATTCCAGGCTATGTGGGTTGAGTTCATTTTTTCATGACCTCACTGCTTCCTCTCTTTTCCTCAATTGGTTCATCACCTTAATTTTAATTTCCTCAAGCATTTTGATGATGAGTTTGTGCCTGGCTTCAAGAAACCACGCATTGACAGATTCAATAAAGTTGTTCTCTACCTTTTGGTTCTTGCACACAATATCTAAATAAGCTCTACACCAAGCTTGAGGAGGATACTTCATCAATTCTTCTGCAACTTGCTTATCAAGTTCACCAATGGACCTCAACTGATTTTTGAAATCTTCTTCATAAGAACTCATGGCACTCCACCATAACAACTTCTTGAACTCTATTGTTCTCCATTTTTTGCACCAATTGACTTAATGTGCCTAACACATAATCTATGATGTGAATTAGGAAGCACATTATTTACAACCTCAATTAATCCTTGTATAAGACAAAAATACAAAAGGAAGCTGGATAAATAGAAGCTGATTAAAAAGACAAGAAAAAAAAACAGAAGTTGTTTAGGCATAAATATCATACCTTTTGCATATATGACATGAAAAGGTGATGCCTTCACCCCCTTTAAGATCTAGTGACCTTTGAAGCAATTCCAAGAACCAAGTCCATGTCCTTTTTTCCTTTATTCACTATTGCCTAAGCTATAGGATATGTTTGGTTATTACTGTCCAATCCAACAATAACTAACAACTGTCTTGTAGCTTTTCCTTTTAAAAATGTCACATCTAAGCCCATAAATGGTCTCAAACCTAAATTAAACCCCATCTTGAGAGCTTTAAAGCAAATATACATTCTTAGAAACTTTCTTTTACCCTCAGCAAGTGTATCCTTTGACATGTTAATGACAATATCACTCCCTGAGTTAGTGTCCCTTAGCTCATTAGCATAAGCCTCAAGTTTCATATAGTCATCTGTAAAACTACCTTCCAACTTCTCCAAAATCAGTCTTTTAGGCCTCTTGCACTTTCCATAGCTAACATTTACATTAAACAATAATTTCATATCTGCTCTCATCTCCGTACTCTTATACTTAGGATTTTCTTGCACCTTCTTCTTGAATTAATTTGATATTGTTTGATAGTCAACCCTAGTATTCTCAAATGCTTCTTCACATGTATTATCATCTGTTAATGTCTTTATTCTAGCTCCAGGAAGGTTCCCATCCCCAGAAATCAGAACAACAAAAGGGAAGTCACCAACACATGTATATCTTAACCTTTTTTTTATCACTTTTGTCCACTTGTAAGTCCTTTTTGTTTGCCAAGGAATAGAAATTAATGCATTTTTTAGCTTCAGGTATGTCTTTGAAGCTCATACCCTTGTATAATTCCTTATAATTTTCTAGCCCTGCCTCAATTTCAGTATTTCTTTGCTTAGCAACTTTTTCTAATCCATCAGAATCATAATCGACCTCATCATCATCACTATAATTATCACCCTCGCTCTCACTATCAGATTCACTACAGTCAGTACCATAATCAGTTATTACTGGATATGAATCAGTGTGATGAACAATATTAGGCACATTAATAGTCTATTCATACTCGTCAACAACATAGAAGTGGAGTGTCTTAAGTACATCAGAAATTAAAAACAGTAAATGCCTCATCCCATCATCATTTTCTACCTCATAGTAATTACCAGAAGGGTNTTTATCCTAACTCCAGGAAGGTTCCCATCCCCAGAAATTAGAACAACAAAAGGGCAGTCACCAACACAATAATACCTTAACCCTTTTTTTATCACTTTTATCCACTTTTAAGTCCTTTTTGTTTGCCAAGGAATAGAAACTAATGCACTTTCTAGCTTCACGTATGTCTTTGAAGCTCATACCCTTATATAATTTCTTATAATTTTTTAGCCCTACCTCAATTTCAGTATTTCTTTGCTTAGCAATTTTTTGTAATCCACCAGAATCATAATCAACCTCACTATCAGAATCATCATTATAATTATCACCCTTACTCTCACTATCATATTTACTACAGTCAGTACCATAATTAGTTATTACTGGATGTGAGTCAGTGTGATGAACAATATTAGGCACATTAATAGACTCTTCATACTTATCAATAATATAGAAGTGGAGTGTCTTAATTACATCAGAAATTAAACTAAGTAAATGCCTCATCCCATCATCATTTTCTACCTCATAGTAATTACCAGAAGGGTCATTTACAATAAGTTGTTGAACACCTACATGCCCTAACTCACTGGTGTATGTTGTTTCTAGAAGCTTGTAAGAAATAAGTTCAGAATTATACCCTCTCCAGATGTGGACCAATTTCTTTGAATACAAGACATGGGGTATTGTGATCCAATCCCCACCATAAATACAACATTATGTTAACCAAAGGCATCCTTAATATTCTGAAAGGCAATTAAAAATATTAAGTAAACAGACAAAGATAATTAATAAATAAATAATAAATAAATCTACACATAAGCTAATAAAAGAACATAAGAAAAATAATTAACAAATTAAAAGAAGAAGAAGAAGAAGAAGAAGAAGAATAGAAAAGATAGTGACTTGGTGGATCACATACAACATACTCAAACAGAAACATTAACAATCGTAAAAGGAACAGATAATAGGGGACCAGAAACATTAATAATAATAAAGGGAACAGAAAATAGGGAACTAGAAACATTAACAATAGTAAAGTCTGATAACTAGGGATTATGATGCGTTTTACACTCCTTCTTGCTTAAGTTTTGATTAAAAATGTATACAAAATAGTCCCAAAGGCTCACAAGTTGTGTTTGATTGCAGGTTTGATCATCAAGGTGACAAGGTGTCAAAAACCAACTCAAAAAGGAGTGAAACTTGCACAAGTACCAAGACAAGACCAAGCTCAGTCAAATAGGGCCAGTGTGGCCACACACCATTCTGTGCGATCCACAAGGATGAAGTTCAGAGACTGTTTTTCAGGCCATCAGGCAATGCGGCCGCAAAGAGTTTTGTGCGGTCCGTATTGGGTTCATTACGGCTGCACTCGATTTTGTGCGGTCCGCAGAGCCAAGGTTCAGAGAGATGACAATTGGAGAATTATGCTCGATGTGGTCCGCGGTCTATTTTGTGCGGACCGCAGTAGAAGCCACCGCGGCCGCGGTGCATTTAGTGCGGTCCGCGGTGGCCAAACTTCAGAGAGCAGAAAAGTCAAGTCAAGAGCCTTAGTGCGGCCGCACTCGATTTTGTGCGGTTCACACTAGCCCCGCAGGGGTATTTTTATCCATAATTTTCAGCCTAGTATAAATAGTTTCTTTTTTCATTTTTAGGTTATCAGATAATTTTGGACGTAGAGTTACGCTCGTGAACTCATTTCTTTTACCATTTTGAGTAATTTTAGCTTAATTTCACCATTGAATCTTCAAGTTTTATTTAGCAATTAATTATTATGAGATTTTCTTCATCTATTTCTTTGTTTTTCTCTATAATCATGAGTAGCTAGACCCATCAGCTAGGGTTGTGGCCCAACCCTAGTGTGCGTAATTAATGGGTCTTGTGTTTTAAGGTTTGAATGTCTATAGGTGTTTGATATTTGGACTAATTTATGATTTTATTGTTGAATTAGTGGTTGCAAACACTAGTTTATGCTTTGTTAATTTTGGCTCTTCTTGAGAAAGAGAGCCTAAGTCTCTAAAATTAGTCCAACAAGGAATTTGGGTGTACTCAAGAGAATTGATAGCCCCAATTAAAGGGTTAACCCGAGAGATCGTAATACCTGACTTGAACCTTAATTGCTTGCACAAATGTTCATACCCAATTGATCTTGAGAAAGTCAACTAAGGCAAAATTACTCGAACTACCGAGAGGTATAGAGTGGGTAGAATCGCGCAATGGTTATATCATAATCCCCAAGTATGACAACCTAATCTTAGACATGAGAACCCGTTAATTATCCACCTAGGTGAAGGTCACTCCCCTAGTGCCTTTTTTAACTCATTAGAATATCTCCAATAGTTTCCTCTTAGCTTAACATAGCTCAGTTTAGCATATTGGTAGTATAGATTTAGAAGTTAAATCAAAACCCAAAAATATTTAAAAGTGCAAATAGGATCAATTACACAACTCTAACTTAGATAGAAACTCAATTCTAATTTCTAGCTCCCTGTGAAAATCGATCCTGACCTTATCGGGTAAAAGCTGCTTCGACCTCTCTTGTTACTCTATAGTAGTACAGGGTTGGCCTCGATTAAAGTCCCACTAACAATAAAATGCTCAGATGCTCTGTTACTTTTAGGGAACAATATACACCATATAGACAAAACGACAGCTTAAATCACAAATTGTAACCCCACATTCTCAACCAGAAAAAGGCACAAAATCACACTCGGGGCCACCAATAGAAGAAGAATCTCCACAGTAATGTCGACCCGTAAAAACCCTAACATAAAATAGCTTAAATAATACATGCAGACACATAACAACATAGATATTGCCGATTTGAGCTCATGTCATAAACTGTAAAATCATAAAACGATTAAAAACCAAAGAATCAACTAGACCAAAAATATTTTTTTTTTAAAAACCACCAATGTCTTTCTTAAACAAACACAAAATAGAAGATAAACTTACCTTTTAAAGAACAACAAATATAAATCGGAAGAATCAATGTATTTCTGAAGGCTATACGACTTAGGGTTTTCGAGTTAATTTCTTCTTCTCTGAGTTTTGCATATCGATTTAGGTTAGAGGGGGGTGACTAAGAGGATTTAAGTTAGAGGGGCTGAGGTAGGTCGGGTTAAAGGGTTGGGTCGGCTAGTTTTTTAATTAGATATGGGGCGGGTGATATTGGACCAATAGGATATTTACACGTATATTAATTAATTTACTACTAATAAACTAACGGCTGAGGGGCATGTTAAAACCCAAAGTAAAACGGCAAGGACTTTAATAACACAAAAGTGAAACGAGTGTAGATATAACTTATTTTTAATAGTAGAGGAGTATTTTAGGCCCTTAAATACTTACTAATTCATCATCTATTACTCCCTCTGTTTCAATTTATGTGAACCTATTTCTTTTTTAGTACATGTTAAAAAGAATGACCCCTTTTCATATTTGAAAACTATTTATCTATATGTAATGATTTATAATCATACAAAATATAGATGCTTTATTTTACACTAAAAGTTCAAAAAAGAATTCTTTATTCTTAAATTCTGCATTCTATCAAATAGATTCACATAAATTAAAATGAAGCGAGCGTCGAAAAGAATATGGCCTTAAATTTAGTACGTACATGCCTACTTTTTGTAGACTCATAGTGGTAGAATTTAAAGTAAGTAACAATCATATCCAAAATAATACCGGAAATATAGGAATCTCACTACGTAGGAAAGTCACTGTCAAGTAAAATGTCAAATTAAACTTTATGCTTTAAATCTTACCCGAGTACGTCATTAGGAAGTTTCCTCTTTTCCTTTTTGGGAAAAGGTTACTTTGCCATTTGTTCTTTCCAAGAAGTGAAATATGCAAATGTATAATAATGGATGTGGCATGGAAAAGAATGACACTGCCAACAAATATATTGTTGTAAAATTCCCGCATGACGTATAACGAAGGAGAAAAAAAAGAGAAGAAGATCCAAATCCTAAAAGGAAAGGGACATATCTTCAATATCCCTTTTAAGTAAGTTATTATTGGTTTTTTTCTTACTTAAAGGCCGTATTTGTACATTTGTCTAAAGCACAAAACAATAGAGAAATCTCACTTGTGTTGTATTCAAAAATTAACAAGTATATATACAAGTATATAGAGCCATAACTATGGAAAGAATCAAAAAGAAAATCGTATAAATTTGTTGTGAATCCCTTTAATTATGCTAGCTATGTATATTACATAAGATTATGTCTACATTCATTATCTAACACTCCCCCTCAAGTTGGAGCATAAATATTGATCATGTCCAGCTTGTTACAAAGGTAATCAACTCGAATTCCATTCAACGCCTTTGTGAACAAATTAGCTGGTTACTCTCCTGTCTTCACGTAGCCAGTGGAGATCAAGTTCTCCTGAATCTTCTCACGAATAAAATGGCAATCAACCTCAATATGCTTAGTTCATTCATGATACACCGGATTTGACGCAATATGGAGGACAACTTGATTGTCACACTAGAGTTTTGTTGGTATTGGATGCTTTAACCCAATTTCAGTCAACAGATGACGTATCCACATAATCTCACATGTATATTGTGACATAGCTCTATTCTCGGACTCTGCACTGGATCGAGATACAACACTTTGCTTCTTACTCCTCTATGATACCAGGTTTCTTCCAACAAAGACATAATAACATGTAGTAGATCTTCTATCAATTTTTGATCCAACCCAATCAACATCTACAAAACACTCAATACGAGCATGATTGTGATTGATAGATAATATGCCAAGTCTAGGAGCGCCTTTCAAGTAACACAAAATCTGTTCCAAAGTTGCCCAATATTTGACCGTTGGTGCAGATATGAACTGGCTAACAACACTTACCGCAAAAGCAATATCTGGACGAGTAACAGTGAGGTAGTTTAATTTCCTGACTAACCTCTTGTATCTCTCTGGATCGTCAAAAGGATCACCATCATCTTTCATAAGATGCACATTAGGAACCATTGGAGTACTGCAAGGTTTAGCTGCCAACTTTCCAGTTTCTACAAGCAAGTCAAGAATATACTTTCTCTGAGACAAAAAAATTCGCTTCTTGCTTCTATTTACTTCTACTCCCAAAAAGTATTTCAACTTGCCCAAGTCCTTTGTATGAAACCTAGTATGCAGAAAAAACTTGAGGGAAGAAATCTCCGCATAGTCACTTCCTGTGATAACATTATCATCAACATATACAACAAGGAGAATAGTGCCAGCTACTGATTTCTGATGGAAGACCGAGTGATCACACTTATTCATTTTCGACCCAAACTCTTGAACTACCTCACTGAACTTGCCAAACCAAGCTCGTGGACTCTTCTTCAAGCCATACAAGGACTTTTTTAAATGGCATACTTTCCCATACGCCCCCCTGAGCAACAAAATCGGGTGGTTTCTCCATATGCACTTCCTTCTGAAGATCACCATGAAGGAACGCATTCTTGATATCCAACTGGTGTAAAGGTCAATTCTCGGATGCAGCTAGAGAAATAAATAAGCAGACAGAAGTGAGTTTGGCAACAGGAGAGAAGGTGTCAGAATAATCCACCCCATAAGTCTGAGCATACCCTTTCGCCACAAGTATGGCCTTAGTTTTGCCACAGAACCATCTGGATTAACTTTAACTGTAAACACTCACTTGCATCCCACTGGTTTCTTTCCCTTTGGTAAATCTACCAAATCTCATGTGTGGTTATGCTCTAAAGCGTGTATTTCCTCAAGAATTGCACCAGACCATCCAGGATGATTCAAAGCCTCCTTCACTATTTTGGGTACGAAGATGGAGTCCAAAGAAGCAATCATAGATATAGACGTAGAGGATAAGTGGTCATACGAAAAAAATTTAGCAACAGAATATGTCGATTTGCAAGTACGTGTACTTTTGCAAAGAGCAATAGGAAGGTCAAGGTTATCTGGAGCATCAGGCAAAGGAGGATCAGATGATGCAGGAACTGGTGTGGAACATGTATCATTTGTCTCTCGCCTCCGCGAATAAACTTGAACAATTAGAGGTCTTGCTAACACAGTTGGAGCAGGTACTGATGACATAATAGTCTATTGGTGCTCAATAGAAGAACTGGGAGATTGAAGAGTATCATCTGATTGTTCTATCAAAGTACGGGTAACCTGATATACTAGCCACTCATCTTCTTCCCCCTAGCTTGTAGAAATGGGAGGTGCATAGAAGAATGGTGTAATCTCTGAAAATGCCACATTAGTTGACACTAAATATTTTCCAAGCTCAGTAGAATAACATCGATACCCTTCTGAAGGCGAGAATAGCCTAGGAAAACACACTTCACAGCCTTGGGATCCAACTTGGTAAGAGATGGTCGAACATCTCGAACATAACATGTGCTTCTAATCACCTTAGGTTCCACCGGAAATAATGACTTGTTCGGAAAAAGAACACTATAAGGCACATTACCATCGAGTACACTAGATGGCATGTGATTAATAAAAAAACAAGTCGTAGAAACCGCATCAGCCCAAAATTGTTTAGGAACCTTCATTTGGAACAAAAGTGCTCGAGCTGTCTCGAGTAGATGTCTATTCTTCCTCTCAGCAACTCCATTTGAGAGGGTGTATCAACACATGAAGACTGATGTAATATACCATGTTGTCTCATGTAGGACTGAAATAACTCTAACATGTATTCTTTAGCGTCATCATTCCTTAGAGTACGTACTGAAGCATTGAATTAAGTTTTGACTTCAACATAAAAGGCAGAAAAATGAGTAAATACTTTAGAGTGGCTCTTCATAAAGTAAATCCAAGTCATTCAAGAAAAATCATCTACAAAAGTGACAAAATACTTATGCCCAGTTTTAGAAACAACCGGATATGGTCCCCAAACATCAGAATGAACTAACTCAAAAGCTGACTCAGCTCGCTTATTAACCTTTGGACTTAACGAGATGCGATAGTGTTTTGCAAATCGACATGACTCACAATCCAATGATGAAATATTCTGAAACCGAGGACAATGCTTCTTTAATAAAGGCAAAGAGGTATGTCCAATTCAACAATGTGCTTCAAAAGCAGACACGACACTAGAGCATACAACAGACTGTGGCTCCCATTCTTCAAGGATGTAGAGATTACCAGATATATATTCTTTACCATAACGTGCATCGTCTCAAGATCTAGAAACAAACAATGATCAGGAAAGAATGCAACAAAACAATTAGGTCTTTGGTAATTTTACTAACAAAAATCAAGTTAAAAGTAAAGTTTGGTAGACTTAATACAGAAGACAGGGTAATAGAGGAAGGTTGTTTAACAGTCCCAGATCCAACACTGCTACAAGTTGATCCATCAGCTACAATAACCGGAGAAGGTGCTTTATATGAGCAAAAGCTAGAAAAAATATTTGGATTACCTATTGATAACTAGGGATTTTAGCCAATTTTATGCTCTTTTTTGCTTAGATTTTGGATTAAAAGTGTGTAAAAGTATTCTCGAAAGCTAACTTATTGTGCTTGTTTGCAATGTTTGGTAAAAAAGAGACAAGAAAGTAAAAACCAGCTCATAAAGGTGTGAAACCTGCACAAGTTCAAAGGTGAGTCAAAAGGGCGCTGATAGCGAAGAAACAGAAGCGGACGCGGAGGGTCCACCGCTGAGGCGGTCTTGATTACGCTTTCAGAAGTGGCAAGGTTCAGAGGGTCACATTTTGGGCTTGCAAGTTACCGTTGCCCGAGGTGAAATTGCGTGGCAGCGGTGTCTCTGACGTGGCCGCGGTCAAGTTATCGCCCTCGGCGGAAGTGAGAATCAGAGAACTCAATTTAGAGCTCAAATTGAAGACCTCGATCCGCGCTCAGATTCCGCGGCCGCTGTCGTTGGAGTGCTAAAGAGGTAGTTTTCCGCTCCCAGCGGACTCAAGTTCAGAACTAGTTAAAAAGAGAAGAATCGCGGTCTGCGCTTGCTTTTTCACGCCGCGGTAGTCCAAGCGCTGAGGCGGTCCATGTTCCGCTATTAGCGGAACCCTCTTAAGGGAAATTTTGTCCGAAAAATTTAGCTGTGTATAAATAGTTCTTTTTCAGATTTTAGGTCATCTGTTGTGAGAGGAACACGTGATTATAAGCTTTTTGTTATTTTGAGTAATTTTAGAGCTTGGTTAACCGTAAATCTTAGATTCTTATTTTGTAATTACTTTTTGTGGGTTATATTTCATCTAAATCTTTGATTTCTTCTTTAATTATGAGTAGCTAAACCCATTAACTAGGGTTCTGGCTCAACCCTAGTATGAGTATTTAATAGGTCTTCAATTTTAGAGCCTAAATGTTTATGGGCGAATAATATTTGGCTTGTTTTATGCTTTAAACGTTGAATTGGTGGTTGCAAATACTTATTTGTGTTTTTTTACTTAGGCTCTTCTTGAGAAAGATATACTAAGTCTAGGAAATTCAGGGAAACAAGGAATTGGGGTGCATTCAAGAGATTGATAGCCCCAATTAAAGGGTTAAACCTAGAGATAGTAATACCCGACTTGAGCCAATTTTGCTTGCACTGTTTGAACACACAATTGGGCTTGAGAAAGCCAATTAGGGCAAAGTCACTCAAACTACCGAGAGGTATAGAGTGAGTAGTTATGTCTAATGGCTATATCATGATCCTAATTATAACAATTTTGCCCTAAGTTTTAGACCCCGTTAGATACTCACCTGGGTGTAAGTCACTTCCCCAGTACCTTTTACCAATTAAGAAAACCCTCACAAAGAAATATCATACTTAGATTGTTTTCCTACTTCATTAGTATTAAAGTAGAATAGTAACCAAACAAAGAATGATTGGAAGTGCAATCAAGAACATCGCACATTGCTAGATTAGATAGGAACCCAATTCCAAACTTATCTAAGCTCTCTGTGGAAATCGATCCCGACCCTTCGGTAAAAGCTACATCGACCACTCTCGCCATTCTATAGTGGTACAGGGTTATAGCCGATCAACTTTTTGACGTCGTTGCCGGGGAGCTAAACAGTTTTAGCTATCTATCTGATTAGTTTTGTGTCTTGTTTTTCTTTCCTTCTATTTTACTAACTTGTGAGTCATCAATTCAGGTACAAAATGGCAAACAATGATCCTATTAGAAATGTTCCGGGGGAGGACGTAGATGATAATAGTGAAGATAAGGTGCCTCTAGTACCTCAAGGTCGAAGAAAAGGCCGCCACGCCAATGACAACATTCCAGAACCTCCCCCGCCTCCTCCAAGAGTCGCTCCTCGGGTGCTTCTAAATGAAAGATACGCAAGTGAAATTGTCCCACCACGGATCCGGGCGGGCAACTTCCAAGTTACAAATGTGATGTTCTAAACGTCAATACCACACAAGAGGGGGCTGATTTGTGTGGTACCCAATTTTTGCTGTAGAAGAACCTGGTTCTTCTAAGTGTACTTTCTACTACTGTTTGCGGAATTAAAAGTACATAAAATAAAGAACCCTGAGATTTTTACGTGGAAAACACCTGGCTCAAAAGGTGAAAAAAACACGACCTACTACTCAATAGGATTTTCCCAAACACTTCACTAAATCACTGAGCTAAAATAGCATTTACAAAATTCTTCGTAAACCTAAGGATTAAACTCTAATCCCAGTGTGGCACACAGCCTCAACTGTTGCGACACCTTGAAACTAACTCTAACTTGAATACTCAAAGTACCTAATACAATTGCTTCTATGAAATCTGGAAAGGTACAACTTTAAAATACCTACTACAATTGAATTAGAATAAAAGAAAGACACAAAGGAACTGGTTCTTCTATCTTGTTCAAGTAGCTTCTGGAATGCACACTTGAATCTTACATAAATTGCTTGCAAAATTGCCTGGCTCTTTTTCTCTCAATTTACTTTAACTTCTGCGTTTGTGCAATGCCTGTAAAAGAGAACAATCCCTGTTATTTAATGAGTTAGTAATTAGAGTTTGATTGAGACTCAATTGTTGATCTTCTGTCGAAGTTGATTCCTTGAACAATACAAACTCCAACCCTATCCTTTATCCGGATTGTGACCTCTTCCATGAGGAGACTTTATCTTCTCATCCAATATGCAACCTTTTCGATTAGTTCAGGAGATATTGTTGCTTGATCATTGAGAGTTATCTCTTTCATGTGTATCTCACTTGTCTAGGTTGATAAATATTGTGCCTCACATGATGGACCTGGTCCATGACTGAGTTCATTTGTCATTCTTCAAAACTTCACCTGAACTTGGGCTAACAAATTCCCCCTTTTTGATGATGACGTGCTTTTATGGATCAAAAAAATTGTAAGAACTCAGCTTAATCATCAACACTTACTTTAGAATTTTAACTTATCATCAAGTACCAGGTATAATTAGGTTATAAACATCACATTATTCAGAATAAAAATTAAAGCACAATATCTCTTCCCCCCTTTTGGCATCATCGAAAAGTTGCATACAATGTGAATCCCAGATTTTAGTAATTACTCATGGCCACTTGGGCAACTGTAAATGAAAACGTGGATTAAATCATCAATAATCAACAAACACATTTAAACTATTAGGAACAAATTCTTCATAGAACAAGAGAAACAATAATTGTCATTGATTATATATGTTTCCACCTACAAACCATAAAAATAAAGAAAAAACTACCAAACATGAGCAAAAATAGAAAAAATCCCGAATATGGGTCATTGGGGGGTTACTAGACTGGTTCAGAAGACAACAACTAGAGGACCTAAGGCTTGGAGGAGCTAGAGGGCTGGTTTTAGAGAAGATTGAGCATATTCTGTAGTATCCCCTCACTTTTCTCCTTTTCTTTTTCTAGCTCAGCTCTAAGGCCATCTCTTTCACTTTCCAACTAAGCTACGCGAGCCTGACACACTCATGCACCAAAGCCCTAACCTTGCTATTCACTGGTGTCTTCAGAGATGAACCAGGTTCTACTGGGGTGGCATTGACAGGATAGTCACAAGACAATAAGGTCTTAACACCAAAATGCTCCTTTCTTGATGCCATCTCCCATTTCTTCAAAGGCACCCTTAGCCTGTCCAGCACAGTTGTAAGTATGAACCCATATGGTGTTGCATGTGCCTTGGAGCCACTAATGACCCTGTCCAATAGTTTGATAATGAAAGTAGGCCAATTTATCTGCGTTCCTCTCACAAGGCACTCCATAAGCACCAAGTCCATGTAGTTGACAGTATGCCTCCTCTCCTGTCTAGGCAGCAGGCACTTGTTAACAAATTCAAAGGAACTTCTGCTTAGGTCTCATCTCACTTTTCTGGACAAATCTGGCTTCAGGTACATCTTCAGCTGTCGCAACATCACAAGTATTTCTATTAATTTGAAGAGCAGTGGCGAGAGATTCCAGACATGGCCACCTTTGCCTTGTATAATCATCATACCCTTCATTAGGTGTGCCTAAAATCTCACCCAGTTTGATTGCATCAAACTCCACTTTTACACCCTTCACCATGCCAGAGACTATCCCATTTTTCACAGTGGCATTGGCCATAAACTCTATCAATTCATTCCTAGTCAGCCTGTCATCCATTTCAAGGACCATGTCCTTCCACCTTTGTGCAGTAAGAAAATCCATCAATCTTCTCATGTCTAGCTCATCCAGGTCTTTCAACAACCTTCCCTTAAAAAAATTTCTTCTGCCAAAGATGGCAATTCTATCCTGATCTTTCTTAGATCTTCTTCTTCTTCACCACTACTCCACTCTACATCTTCTTCAACAATTTTCTTTTGTTTTTCCTTCACAGCAGACCTAGTTCTTTTGGCTAAAGAAGATTCAGCAGGTACAGGTACGGAGGAAGACTTCTTGGAAGAGGTCTTGGAACTCTTTGGTTTGGGTGTTGGAACCTCTTCTGTTGTTCCTCTTTCTTGATGGACCAGTTCCATCTCCTCTTCTTCTTCTTCTACAACCTCAGAACTCTCCACTACCTTTGCCTTTCCTTTTTCCCTCTTTTTCTTCCTGCTCTCTTCCAGAGCTTTTTGCAATTCTGCTTCACTTTGCTCGACCCTGCTCCTGGTAGCTCTTCCCTTAGGTACTGAAGGTACACAAGGTTTTGGGGATGACATTTTGCTTTTCTTTGGTAGCTTGGAGGCAGTTGGAGCCTTTTGTGTGGAAGTCGTGCGCTTCTTTGGATCATAACTGGCCCCAACCTTTTTCAGAATTTCTGCCAAAGTTTCCTCAGCAGATGCACCAGGTTCAGCTTGATGCTTGCTTAAATTTACTAGCCCTTCAGCCGCCTCCCCAGAAATATTTTCCCCTGAGTTGTTGACACTCTCTTCAACATTCCCACAGATAGCCAATAATTTTTCTTTCTTATTTCCCCTCACATTTCCATTGACCCCCTCTCTCTTTTTTTTACCTCCTCTTCTACTAGAATCAGCACCTTGTACATCCTTAACAGGACCAACCAAGACAAACCTATTTTCAACTTTTTCAACCACATCAAAAAATACCAAGCAAGTATTTACCTCACCAAGGGTTTCTTGAATGTTTTCAATATAAGAAAACCCATGTTCTTCACCTTCGCTGGCAGAATAAAATCATCAGACTCAGTGCTTGAGTCAGATTTTTGAGCGTGACTTTCCTTCCTCTGGCTAGCCCTCAATTTCTAATTTATGGATTTTCTTAGAGACCCAGAAGCCATAGTTTTTCCAGCCAGCATTTTCTGTCTACGAGACCTAGGTTTTGGGAAAACACTAGGAGGAGTAGATGAAGACGTATTAGAAGGGGATACCGGTGGGGGAGTGCCTGGATTATCTTGGGGTTTAGTCATGGTGAATTATTTCTAGAGAAGATTTGGGAATTTTGGAGAGAAAAGAGATGATCAGAACTGGAGAGGGATTTTTGACGGTTATGAAATGATGAAGAAGGGTGTGGTGAGTATTTAAGGTGATTAGAATTAATTGAGGTAACATCAGCTCTTTTAGGAGTCAATTAGGAGTCTAATCAAAGTAGAATTCCGGTCTCTTTAGTGATTATTAGGCATCGCTAGATTTTAGGCAAAAATCCCATTTTTAGAGTTCTAGGAGAACGAAACTGGTTCAATGCTTAATGGATAGAATTTCTAGGAGTTTGATGAAAGTAGGACTTCTGCTCATGATTGGAAAATTAATCTTTCTAATCGTGCAAAGTATAGAAAACACACCTTAACTTTCTCATGAGCGTATACTGATGAACCAGGTTCTTCAAGCAGAACTCTCTTGAACATGCCTCAATTGCCAAAATAGAAGAAACTTTGTAAGAGATCAGTGAATCATATATATGCACATGTCACAGGAGTATACTAATTAAAGTATGAAACTGAGTAACAATTGATCTAGATATTTACATAATAGTTAGAACTCCTAACCAAAAAAAATCATTTTTTTTCATTGCATTTTGAACTGGACCTATTAAGTGATCTTAATCATCCGTAATTCCAATATGTACCTCTCAAAGTTTTCTCTACTCAGTGCTTTAGTGAAAATATCATCTATTTGTTTATCAGTAGCACAAAACTCTATTGAAATCAATCATTTCTCATAGTTATCTCTTAAGAAGTGGTGTCTAACATCTATGTGTTTAGTCCTCTTATGATGAACAGGGTTCTTTGTCATGCTTATAACACTAGTGTTATCACAGAATATTGGAATATATCCTACTTCAATTCCAAAATCTACGAACTGTTGTTTGATCTATAGTAATTGAGCACAACAAGAAGCAGCAGCAACGTACTCAGCTTCAGTAGTAGATAGGGCCACAGAATTTTGCTTTTTGGTAGCCCATGACACAAGACATGAACCAAGGAAGTGTGCCATACCTGAGGTGCTCTTTCTATCCACTAGGAAACCTGCATAATCAGTATCAGCATATCCTACTAGATCAAAATTACTACCTTTAGGATACCAAAGGCACATATCAGTGGTTCCTTTCAGATATCTCAGTATCCTCTTGATAACAGTCAAGTGGGACTCTTTTGGATTTGCCTGAAAACGAGCACAAAGCCCTACACTAAAAACAATTTCAGGTCTGCTAGCAGTGAAATACAAGAGTGAACCAATCATACCCTATACAACTTTTGATCAACTGATGAACCAGGTTCATCAATATCTAATTTAGTGGCATTTGCAATGGGTGTGTCTATTTCTTTTGATTCCTCCATTTTAAACTTTTTGATTAGCTCTTTTGTATACTTCTGCTAGTGGATCCTGGTTCCATTTGGACTTTGTTTGATCTGTAAGCCTAAGAAGAAATTAAGCTCACACACCATGCTCATTTCAAACTCACACCCCATTAATTTTGCAAAGTCCTTACTTAGCTTATCAGTGGTGTTCCCAAAGATTATGTCATCAACATAAATTTGCACAATAGGGAGATCCTTACCTTTTTGCCTTAAGAATAAGGTACTATCTATTTTACCTCTCTTGTAACCATGCTCCAATAGAAATTTTCACAATCATTCATACCATACTCTTAGGGCCTGTTTGAGACTATATAGAGCCTTGTCTAACTTGTACACATGCTCAGGACATTCCTTGTTGTCAAACCCTGGGAAACAAACACTTCTTCCTTTAGGTAGCCATTCCGGAAGGCACTTTTGACATCCATCTGATGGAGAGTGAATTCCATGTGTGTTGCAAAGGCTATGAGGAGTCTGATTGCCTCTAGTCTTGCAACTGGAGCAAATGTCTCATCATAGTCAATGCCTTCCTCTTGGCTATAGCCTTGAACCACCAGCCTTGCCTTGTTTCTTGTAACTGTTCCATCTTCATCAAGTTTGTTCCTGAAGACCCATTTTGTGCCAATGATTGATCTGTCCTTGGGTCTTGGTACTAAATGCAAAACTTGACTTCTTTCAAATTGGTTGAGTTCATCCTGCATTGGATTCACCCAATCTGCATCCTGTAAAGCTTCAACAACATTTTTAAGCTCAATAAGAGATAGGAAAACATCAAACGCACACAGATTCTTCAGCTGTGATCTAGTTTTGACTCCAGATGTTGGATCAGTGATAATGTTCTCAAAGGGATGAGAATTTTGATACTTGTGAGGTTTCACAACCAACTGGTTTCTGCTAGGTGTCTCTCCTATATTCTGTTACTGAGGAACAGGTTCATGAACAGGTTCCTCTTGGGGTTTTGTTTCAATTTCTCCTTGATTAGTTCCCCCTATCAGGTTGCCCTTATTAGAAAGGCATATTCCATCACCTGTTCTCTTTTGATCCCACTTTGACTTGTGTTGGGGATTCAGTCAATTCCTTTACCAATCCAATGGCTTCATCTTCATGTTCCTGTCTCTAAGAAAGAATGTTAGTTTCATCAAATACTACACGTACACTTTCTTCAACACAAAGAGTTCTTTTATTAAACACTTTATATGCTTTGCTATGTGAAGAATATCCCAAGAACACTCCCTCGTCACTTCTGGGATCAAACTTACCTAGGGAGTCTTTTCCATTATTGTGCACATAGCACTTACAACCAAATGCCCTAAGATGGGATATGTTTGGTTTTCTCCCTTTAAGTAACTCATAGGGAGTCTTCTCTACCAGAATTCTGGTCATGCATCTATTGATTATGTAACATGCAGTGTTTACAGCCTCTGCCCAGAAGCTGTGAGGTAATTTACTAGAAAGCAGAATGGTTCTAGCCATATCCTCAAAAGTTCTATTCTTTCTTTCAACTACTCCATTTTGTTGAGGGGTCCTAGGGGCAAAGAAATTATGATCTATACCATTTTCATCACAGTATTCAGCAAACTTGGAATTCTCAAATTCAGTTCCATGATCAGACCTAATGGAGGCAAGTTGATTTCCTAATTGTTTCTGAGTTTTTCTAACAAATGCAGAAAACATGTCAAATGCTTCATCTTTGGAGGTTAGAAATAGAACCCAGGTAAATCTAGAATAATCATCAACTAGCACCATTACATATCTCTTTCCACCTCTAATCATAGTTCTCATTAGACCACATAGATCCATATGGACCAGTTCCAACGACTTGGTTGTACTTACCATTTTCTTGCTTTTGAAGGATGATCTTACCTGCTTCCCCCTTGCACATGCCTCACAAACTTTGCCTTCCTTGAACTTGATATTAGGTAACCCTATCACCAAGTCCTTAGAGACTAGTTTGTTAAGTTGATTTAGACTTGCATCACCGAGTCTTTTGTGCCACAGGAGGGGATCATTAGCCAACACAATTAAACAAGTGAGTTCATTTTCTGAAAGAGTGGACAAATCTACAATGTAAATATTGTTAGCTCTTTTTCCTTGCAAAATAATCTTATCAGTGCGAAGGTTAATCACCAAGCATTTGGTGGAGGTAAAAGCCACAAGGTTACCTCTACCACACAATTGTGACACGCTTATTAAGCTATATTTCAAGCTTCTATCATGTAGACATTCTCTATGGAATGAGAATATGTTTTGCCTACTTTTCCAACCCCAATGATCTCACCTTTCTTTCCATTAATAAAGGAGACATGACCTCTTTTTAAGTCCTCAAGTGAAAGAAACTGGTCCTTGTCCCTAGTCATGTGTTTTGAGCAGCCACTATCCATATACCATATTTGGCTCCTCCCTTTCACTTGGACCTGCAAAAGGAAATCAGGGGTTAGTCTTAGGAACCCAAACTAGTTTGGGTCCCTTTCTATAGGCAAAAGGGTGAAGTAAATTCCTTCTTGCCCATCCAGGCAGCTTACTTTTCTCTTGAACAAAGGCTTTGTTCTTTTGACTGGCCTTTTCTTTTGTATTACATTCATTTTTGTAATAGCCAGTCTTGCCACAGTGTGTGCAGATTTTATTTTCAGGAAGTGTGAGGTACTTGCTTTTAGGGTCCCATTTTGGAGCTTGAGTCCCATAGCCAAGTCCTCTTTTGTTGCTACTGTGATGCTCTTGCAGCCAAGAGAGTACATAGAAGCCTTGTTCCACTTGCAGGTTCTATCTAGTTCATGTTTCACCTTTCCTAGATCTTCCTTTAGGACTTTGATGAATTCATATTTCTTATACAATTCATCTTTCATTTTTCCAAAATTTTCTTCTAGAGTGAGATAGGTGTGATCAACTTTCTTCTTTCCTGTTCCTAGTTTCAGTTTTAAGTTTTCAGATCTAAGTTCTAGGACACAGTTATCAAGTTCAAGAACCTGGTTCTTCAACTCAACATTTGTGTTATCACTTTCATTAGCCCTAGATTCTAGACTTTTGCATTTTGCTTTTAGGATCACACATCCCCTAGACAGAACTTCCTTCTCATTATTGATTATCTCAGACTCCTCAATGAAGTCTAGTAACAGCTCAACCAATCTTTCTTTAGACAAAAATTTGATCTTATCTTTGAGATGAAAAATACTTACCTCTTGTTCATCATCTGATTCTCCGATGGTCATCAGTGCTTGCTCTTCTTCAGCTTTATCTTCCGAGTCATCATCTGAGTTTTCTCCCCAAGCAACAACCATGACCTTGGTTGAAACTTTGTTCCTTTTTGGTTGAACCTGTTTCTTCTTCCTGTTCCTTCGTTCAACCCTTTCTTTTTTCCACTTAATTTCCCATTGAGGGCAGTTTTTGATCATGTGATCAGTCTTACCACACTTGTAGCAACCCTTATTGGTCTGTTTCTTAGGAGCTCTTGACTTGTTGAAGGTTTTACCTCTTGAAGAACCCTTTCCTCTCATCAGGTACTTTTTGAAATCTCTAGTGATCATTGCCATCTCATCATCTTCCAGATCTGAACCTTCAACAATTTTGAGAGCTAGGCTTCTCTCCTTCTTGGGTGTATCTATCTCATGGTTTCCCTTCTCAGTTCATAAGCAGTAAGATTTCCAATTAGTTCATCTACTCTGAGAGTAGCAATATTCTTGGATTCCTGAATGACAGTGATTTTGCTTTCCCATGAGACTGACAGAACCCTTGTCAAAATTTTCTCAACCTAATCTTCTTCAAGAATAATTCTTCCAAGAGACTTAAGTTCATTTGTCAGTGTAGTGAACCTAGTATACATCTCTTGGATAGTTTCTCCTTCTTTCATAGTAAAGTTCTCATATTGAGAATACAACAGTGTTCCTCTGGATCTTTTCACTTGAGGTGTTCCTTCATGAGCCATTGCAAAGTGTCCCATATATCCTTAGTAGTAGTACAGCTTTGAATCCTACTGTACTCATATGGACCTAGTCCATATACAAGCCATTTATTGGCCTTAGCATTTTCTCCCACTTTTTCAGGTCTTCAGCAGTGCAGTCAGCCCTTGTCCTTGGCACATCCACTCCTTCATCATTCTTCTTTGTGGTTGCTAAAGGACCATAAGTGACTATGTCCCAGAGTTCATAGTCTTCTCCTATGATGTGATCCCTCATCATGTTCTTCCACCAAGAATAGTACTGTCCATTGAAAAGTGGAGGCCTGACAGTGGATTGCCCTTCCCAGTCCCCAGGTGGTGCACTCATGTTGATCTTTTCCTAAGGTGTTAGCCTCTTCAAGGATAACCAGCTCTGATACCAAATGATGTTCTAAATGTCAATATCACACAAGAGGGGGGTGATTTGTGTGGTACCCAATTTTTGCTCTAGAAGAACCTAGTTTTTCTAGGTGTACTTTCTACTACTGTTTGCAGAATTAAAAGTACATAAAATAAATAACACTAAGATTTTTATGTGGAAAACACCTAGCTCAAAAGGTAAAAAAACCACGACCTACTACTCAGTAGGATTTTCCCCAACACTTAACTAAATCACTGAGCCAAAACAGCATTTACAAAATTCTTTGTAAACCTAAGGATTAAACTCTAATCTCAGTGTGGCACACAGCCTCAACTGTTGGTACACCTTGAAGTTAACTCTAACTTGAATACTCAAAGTACCTAATATAATTGCTTATATGAAACCTAGAAAGGTAAAACTTTAAAACACCTACTATAATTGAACTTGAATAAAAGAATGACACAAAGGAACTGGTTCTTCTATCTTATTCAAGTAGCTTCAGGAATGCACACTTGAATCTCACATAAATTGCTTGCAAATTTGCCTGGCTCTTTTGCTCTCAATTTTGTTTAACTTCTGCGTTTGTGCAATGCCTGTAAAAGAGAACAATCCCTGTTATTTAATGAGTTAGTATTTAGAGTTTAATTGAGATTCAATTGTTGATCTTCCGTCGAATTTGAGTCCTTGAACAATACAAACTCCAACCCTATCCTTTATCCAGATTGTAACCACTTCCATGAGGAGACTTTCTCTCCTCATCCAATATGCAACCTTTTCGATTAGTTCAGGAGATATTGCTGCTTGATCATTGAGAGTTATCTCCTTCACGTGTATCTCACATGTCTAGGTTAATAAATAATGTGCCTCATATGATGGACCTGGTCCATGACTGAGTTCATTTGTCATTCTTCAAAACTTCACCTGAACTTAGGCCAACAAAATGTGATATTGACTTTATTAGAGCAACGAGGGTACTTTACCGGTGTCTCCCATCAGAATGCATGTAAATATGTTACAGGTTTCATGGATACCTGTTGGGAAAGCAAGCAGACTAATGTGTTAGAGGACGCATTAAGATTGAGATTGTTCCCTTTATTACTTTGAGGGAAAGCTTTGGACTGGCTCGAAAGACTTCCCAACCAATCCATCACTACGTGGGATGAGTTAGCAGATAAGTTTAGAGCTAAGTTTTTCTCGTCGGGGCATATGGCGACTTTGAGAGATGAAATCTTGGCCTTCAAACAGGAAACTAATGAAGCACTTCATGAAATCTAGGAAAGTTATCGGACAATGGTGAAAGAATGTTCGAACAATGACATGATCGAAACAATGATCTAGCAGACATTTTACCGTGGCATTAACACGACCAATCAGTGTGTAGTGAACCAGCTAGCAGGGGGAAATTTTATGAACACACCTTATGCTGAGGCGTGTGAGATATTAGATGAGATGGCAGATATTTCCCCAGCTTGGCAAAGTCGAGCTAATGTGCCACAAGGTGATCCCACTGTCATTCACCTTCATAAAGAGCTCCACGACCATGGCTAGGCAATAGCAGAGTTAACTGCAACAATGAACCAGTTGACAAAAGCTCAATTACAGCAACTTCAAGCGCCGAGACAAGTATATTCTATGGAAGGTGTGAACATGTTGGTCAATAAGAGGCGATAAAGAGGTCAACAAAGTCAAGGAAGTCCGGATAATTATGAGCAAGGTAGTGGTGGTTTCAACCAAGATGATGGGTATGATGAGCAAAGTGAAGAAGTGCAGTACGTGAACAATTATTAAGGACAAAAGGGCAATGCTCCTAACCAACAACAATAGTAGAGATCCCAAGGAGATTGGGGAAATCAAAACTAACAAGAAATGGCAACTAGGGGAACAACAATCAGAATTGGGGCAACCAGAACAACCAGAACAACCAGGGCAACTGGGGTGGCAACAACAACAATTAGGAAGGAAACAACAACCTAGGGGTTTGGAATAATGGCAATCAAGGGAATCGAGGGAAAGGCTTTCAAAGGCCTCTGATGTATCAACAACGAAACAACCCGCCTCCATTTCCATCCCAAGGTCCTAGCTCGCCAAACAATGAGACGGGGAGGATCGAGATGATGTTTGAACAAGTGATGAAAAAGAATGCCAACTCTGATGCCCAGTTGGAATCCCACAATACTTCAATCCAAAATTTTGAGGTTCAATTTGGCTATATTTCGCAATCTTTGAATACTCGCCCTAAGGGGGCTCTACCTAGTGATACGGTAGTAAACCTGAAGGGTGGGAACAATACCAGGCATGCAATGGCAGTGATTACAAGAAGTGGTCGAGGTGGCGATGTGAATACCTCCAAGCAAAAGGAAGTTGTGAGGGATGAGGTTGGAGTGAAAGATGATGATGTTCCTACAGTTGATGAGCATGCGAGTGAAGAAAATTTAAATGCGAAAGTGAGAATTGATATTCATGATAATGAGTTGGAGACTCAAATTGACATGAAGCTGTCTAGGGAACACGTAATAGACATCCCGGAAATGGTTGTGCCTAAAGACAAGGCTCCTTTGCCAAGGACTTCTCTACCTTAACCTCAAAGACTTGCGAAGCAAAAGAATGAAAACCAATTTAAGAAGTTTATTGAGATGATGAAAAGCTTTTCAATCAATGTTCCTTTGGGGGAAGCTCTTAAGAAAATGTCGGGTTATGCCAAGTTTATGAAAGATTTGTTGACTAAAAAGAGATCTATGGATTGTTAGACCATCAAAATGACTCATCAAGTAAGTGCTATTGTGCACTCGATGGCTCCAAAGCTTGAAGATCCCGACGCTTTCACCATTCCATGTACCCTCATAAGTGCGAATTTTGCAAAGGCATTGTGTGATTTGGGAGAAATTATCAATTTGATGCCTTACTCCGTGTTCAAAACTTTGGGTATTGGTCAACTGAGAGCTACTTCAATGAGATTGAAAATGGCGGATAAAACTATGAAGAGGCCGTTTGGTATTATGGATGATGTTATTATCGGGGTGTACAAATTTATCTTACCTGCTAATTTTGTGATTCTCGACTGTGAAGTCAACTATGAGGTGCTTATAATTTTGGGAAGACCTTTCCTAGAAATTGGGAAGGCATTGGTTGATATGGAAGCAGGGGAGCTCACCTTCTGGGTTGGTGATGAAAAAGTGGTCTTTCATGTGTGAAATCAATAAGGCAGCCGAATAGTTTGAAGTGTGCTCTTTTGTGGATCGTGTCACAGAGGTGATAGTTGATGATACTAGTGCCATAATCAATGTGGAGGATCCGTTAGAAGCGGCATTGTTGAACCTTGATGTGAATGAGGATGAAGGTAAGGTGGAGTGTGTCAATGCTTCGCACAAAATGGGCTTTTACTTTTATGAGCCTTGTAAGATCTCCTTGGATCTTGAGAACAGAAAGGCTCCGCGAACAAAACCCTCAATTGAGGAACCTCCCATTTTGGAGTTGAAGCCTTTGCCCTCACACCTCAGGTATGAATTTGTAGGCCCTAGTTCAAATTTACCTATTATTCTTTCTTCTTGTCTCACTAACCTGCAGGTAGATGCCACACTAGAGGTGCTCCAAAGAAGGAAGAAGGCAATTGAATAGACTCTAGCTGATATTTGGGGATTAAGCCCCGCTTTTTTAATGCACAAGATTATACTTGAAGATGATGCCAAGCCCTCTATGGAACATCAAAGGAGGTTGAACGAGGCTATGCAAGAGGTTGTCAAAAAGGAGGTGATCAAGTGGCTTGATGCAGGGGTTGTGTAGCCCATCTTGGATAGTTCTTGGACTTCACCGGTGCAATGTGAGCCGGAGAAGGGTGGTATGACTGTGGTTACCAATGAGCAAAATTAGTTGATTTCCACCAGTACTGTCACCGGATGAAGGGTGTGCATGGACTACCGCAAGCTAAATAAAGTGACCCGTAAAGATCATTTTCCATTGCCCTTTCTTGACCAAATGCTAGATAGATTTGCTGGGCGTGTCTTCTACTATTTTCTGGATAGGTACTCAGGTTACAACCAAATTTTGATTGATTGAAAGATCAGGATAAAACTAGCTTCACATGGCCGTACGGGACCTTTGCATTTTCACGAATGCCATTCGGTTTGTGTAATGCATCGGCTACCTTCCAGGGATGTATGATGGATACCTTTACAGACATGGTGGAGGACTTCTTGGAAGTATTCATGGATGATTTTAGTGTTGTTGGTGACTCCTTTGATTAGTGTTTGAAGAATCTTGACAAGGTGTTAGCTCGGTGAGAAGAGACAAATCTTGTGCTTAACTGGGAAAAATGCCATTTTTTGGTTAAAAGGGCATTGTCCTCGGCCATAAGATCTCAAAGAACAGAATAGAGGTGTACAAGGCTAAGATTGAAGTGATTTCAAAGCTTCCTCCTCCTACTTCAGTCAAGGGGTTTAGGAGTTTTCTTGGGCATGCGGGATTCTACCGAAGATTCATCAAAGACATTTCTATGGTAGTGAAAACTTTGTGCAAATTATTGGAAAAAGGATGCAAAGTTCGTGTTTAAAGATAAATACATGAAAGCTTTGGAACTTCTAAAATACATATTGACAATCACTCCTATTATTACCGCACCCAATTGGAGCTTACCTTTTGAGCGCATGTGTGATGCAAGTGATATTGCGGTAGGAGCGGTCTTAGGTTAAAGAATAAATAAGATGTTTCACCCGGTGTATTATGCAATCAAAACAATGAATGATGCTCAAGTGAATTACACGTTGACGGAAAAAGAGTTGCTAGCAATTGCGTTTACAATGGAAAAATTTAGGCCCTATCTCATGGGGGCCAAGGTGATAGTTCATATTGTATAGCACTCCGCTACTTGACGACAAAGAAGGATACTAAAGCTCGGTTGATGAGATGGTTTCTATTGCTTCAAAAGTTTGACCTTGATATTGTTGATCGAAAAAGGGTGTGAAAACCAAGTGTCGGACCACTTGTCCCGCTTGGAGGAGAAGGGGAGGCCCCGTGATGGCCTCGAAAATAATGATTCCTTCTTGATGAGCAACTCCTGTCCGTATCTGTGAATAGCATGCCTTGGTTCGTGGATGTTGCCAACTTTCTTGTGATCGGTATTATTCCGTGTGAGCTCTCTTCTAACCAAAGATAGAAGCTTAGATGGCATAGCTTGGACTACTACTGGGATGAGCCTTATTTGCTCAAAATTTGTAATAATGGTGTGATCCGGAGATGTGTTTCAAAAGAGGATCAAATAAGTATTCTGGATGCTTGTCATTCCTCCCCCTACGATGGTCATCATAGTGGGGCGAAGACAGCTTTAAAGGTGTTTAGCTGTGGTTTTTATTGGCCTACATTTTACAAAGATGTGGGTGAGCTTGTGAAGAGATGTCATGAGTGTCAGAGAGAAGGTGGAATTTCAAAGAATGATGAAATGCCTCTCACCACTATTCTTGAGGTTGACATATTTGATGTGTGGGGCATTGACTTCATGAGACCTTTTGTGGGTTCATATGGCACACATACATTCTTGTAGTCGTTGATTATGTTTCCAAGTGGATTGAGGCCATGGCTTTACCCACCAACGAGGCTCGGAGTGTGGTGCCTTTTCTCAAGAAGAATATCTTTACTCGGTTCGGCACTCCTAGAGCAATCATCAGTGATGGAGGTTCTCATTTCTGCAATAATGCATTTTACACTTTGCTTGCAAAGTATGGTGTCAATCACAAGGTTTCGTTCCCTTATCATCCTCAGGTTAATGGGCAAGTTGAGGTCTCCAACAGGGAGAAAAAGAGCATATTGTCAAAGATGGTTAATGCAAATAGGACTGACTGGTCAAAGAAATTCGATGATGCTTTGTGGGCTTATAGGACTGTTTACAAGACTCCAATTGGTTTGTCTCCATACCGATTGGTATTCAGGAAAGCTTGCCATATCCTGGTTGATTTAGAGCACAAGGCCATGTGTGCTTTGAGTAAGTTAAATCTTGAATGGGATGTTGCAGCAAATCTCCGGGTAGAGCAACTCAATGAGCTCCTATTCCATGTCGTCCTTATATAAGGACAAGATGAAGTACTTACATGACAAGTATGCCCGTGGCAAGGAATTCAAAGAAGGTCACTTGGTTCTCTTATTCAACTCCCGGTTACGACTATTTCCGCGAAAGCTCAAGTCGAAATGGAGTGGTCCTTTTGAAGTGGTGCTTCTAACTCTGGTTGGTGCTCTTGATTTAAAAAACAAAAATGGTGAAATATTCAGATTTAATGGGCATAGCGTGAAGCACTATCTTTGAAAGTTTGATGACAGCCACGTGGTGGTAATGATCCATCTCAAATTATTGATGGTAACCTGCGTCATTCCGCAACGTTAAATCTGGCACTTCATGAAAGGCAACCCATGTGTTTTTCTTCTTTTTGATTTTCTTCGTAGTGTAGGATTTGTTTTTGACTAACTGGTTATGAGATGTGTGTAGGAATGTTTCATATAGTGCAGGAAAAAGCTTGAAAATTTTGGCACAATCTGAAGTTTAACCGTTGACAGCGCTCCATTTTTCGCAGTCAGCGGTGTCTTTATCGCGGAGGAGTAATTTGGTTGCGGACTCGGGATTGAAAAGTTCAAAATGGGACTTCTCTGAATTTTCATTCGCGTCTACGGTGCTATTTTTCGCTGAGAGCGCTGCCTTTCCGCAGCCGTATGTCATTTTCTGCTCTTAGTGGTTGTTTCAATCAAGTAGCCCTTCTGTTCGACATAAGCACGGACCGTGATGATTTTCCGCGACCGCGCCAGGTGAGTTGTGTGGGTCCCAGGTTGTTTTCTATAAATAGGAGGTCATGAGACCTTCTGCCCTTTTCAATAATTTTGAACTTTTTTTTCTTTTAATTGTTAATTTTTACTTCTACCTTTTTTTTAAAATTTTTACCTAGGGTTCATTGGTGTTAATTAAAATAGGCTTAAATAGTTAGGGTTGATGACTTAATAGCTAGTTGGGATTAATAGTATAGATAATGACTGCTAAAGGCATAAAAAATTGAAACCCTAGGATTGCTTAGGCCGATTTTGAATTCCGCGGCTACGGATGTTTTTTTGCGATCAGCGGTGCTCATGTTCAGAGAAGTAAATAATATGGGTTCGCGGACAGCGATCCAACCTCCATAGCCGCACCTAATTTTCCGCGCTCAGTGGTACCATAGAATCAGAGGGTGGGTAGTCTGATTCTTATACCTCCTCAGCCGTGCTGCATTTTTCACGGTCAGCAGTGCTCACTCCACGGCCGCGCTGCATTATCCGTTGTCAGCAGTCTGCAACTTTTTCAAGCACTATCAATTGTTCTTTTGTTTTTCTTCATTGCTTCTTTTAGCACTAGTACTAACAATCTTCCATTGATTATGTTTACATACAATTGTGAAATCTAGAGGAGGCGGTGAGAAACAGAAAGGGAAAGCAGAGTCCTCTAGGGGTAGGGGACGAGGACAAATTAAGTTAACCCCAGCAATACAGAAATCAATTGGGCAAATGGGGAAAAATATTAGAGATGCAGACAGAGCTGCATCCCACTCCGAGGGGAGTGAGTATGTTTCCTCCCGGGAGGCCTCACAAGGTGACTCGGCGCCCACACATATACCAGACTTCCCGAGGATATTGAGATTGACAGATGAGCCTACATCCCCAGCCTCTCCTACTTCTTGTGATTCGTCTGATGGCTCAGCGGAGAGTAGTGAGTCCTCAGCTTCAGCCTCACTTACAGCTTCGTCACCTGGACAGGATCTTATAGATATAGATGCTGAGGTACCGGATGACGGGGGAGGGGGGATACCGAGACCGAAGGTGTGGAAAGGATAAGAAACCCAGAGGTGTGGCACAGAGGTTTGTCAGTAAGCTAGAATATCACAAATTCATGGAATGGTGGCCTCAAAAGTCACTCATTCATGAGCGTTAATTTATAGAGCGGGATCTTTTGCCCCAAAACTCCAATGTGAAGCATCACTTTGATGAAAGAGTGGGGTGGAAATACTTTACCAACAGGTTGCCATATGCTAATGAGCACCTAGTCAAGGGCACATTTGTGACTAAGGTGCAGAACCTGAAGATTAGGTTTGATGGGAAGACTATGAATGATTATCTTAGATTCAATTATAAAGATGACTCGTTGTACTTAGAGAAAGTGGCTATGGATGAGGCAGCCCGCCCGTGGTTGGCATCACTACT
>MU715983.1:64160-77301 GCA_026770625.1 Nicotiana glauca | reverse complement strand
GGGGGGAGGGGGGTTCATATATTGAGGAACACCCTGAACTTTGAGGCAAAGAGTTGGGAGACCTTTGTATGCAGTAGACTAGACCCTAATACTCACGAAGTGACATGCCGGTTCTTCAGACGATTATAGTGGCAGCTGTCATGGCGGGGTTCCCGATCAATATACGGAATATCATGTCGAGGGTGATCACCAGAGTGATCAACGAGGGTGATAGATGCTACCCCTTTTCGAACTTCCTTACCATGTACTTGGAGGATCAGGAGGTCGAGAAAAAGGATTTCGATATCAAGGTGAAACCCAAGAAGCCCTTCTCATGATACAGCTTTCAGGGTCCAGGATACCCCAAATCTAAAGGCAGAGCGACTACTTCTACTGGCCATTATGAATATCCAAAAGTGGTAGTCACTATTTCTCAACCTCCCACTGCCATACCACAGCCCCCATCGGGACCATCTACTTCCACACCTACCTCAGTGCCTTCCTCGTCATCATGCCTATTGACTGCTCATAGGTTGAACCTAATACTCTCTAGTATCAACAACTGGATGCAGGCAACAACTTCTAAGTTGTCTGTACTATCCAGTTCAGTTGCAGCCCAGTCAATTCATGTACAGTCCAAGGTGCCAGCTTCAGTAGAGGAGGATCTCAAGGAGCTTCTGGACAACCAGAAGAAGCTCCTGGACAACCAAAAGCTTATTGTGGATGCTCTTGCGGTTCAAGGAAATTCAATTAAGGAGTTGAACAAGCAGACAAAGAAGCTGAAAAAGACTCGGGCCTCAAAGGAGTCGGTGAAGAATTTAAGGGGAGAGGTGGAAAAGATGAAGGTAGTTGGCGACTTACCATTGGAGATTTTATTGGAGGATCCAGTACCAGCAGAGCAGGTTAAGGAGCAGGAGACTGAGGGAGAGCTCAGGAGAAGGAGAGTGATTGTTGATACCCAGTTTTTTTTCTATATATTTATATATGCATAAATACCTTCAAAATAGCATATACATGCATATATAAGCATGCACAAGATTTTTATAATTTTTTTATATTTTAAAGGGTTTTAAATTGATTTATTTCCTCCACTTTTGCTCATAAAATCCCCAATGATTTCTCCTCAAATTATTGTTGTGGTGATTTAGTCATTTAAATTCTATATTTATTCCAAAATATGATTAAAATATTTTCTGTGCATTTTTACAATTTTATTTTGTATTTTTAAAGCTAAATTGCATATAATTGCAATATTAGTCCCATTAATGTATAATTACATTTATATGCGTAAAATTGATCTCCTATATTTTTAAAATGTTAAATATCTATTTTAAATCATTTTATTACACAAATTTATTTTCCAAAAATTATTTATTATTTATTATAAATTATATGGGGGAAATGGCTATTTAAAATATAGCCAGATTTGCCTTTCAATTTTAGCCCAATTTAAACCCAACCCCAGCCCAATTTCTAACCAAACTACCCGACCCAGACCCTAAACCCGCCTAGCCAACACTCATCAAATCCTGGCCGTTCATCTAAAAGATCAACGGCCCTCGTCCGTTCATTCCTTTTTTATCCCAAACGATCCCTAACCCTAGCTCATTACTCAGAGGCTGCCGCCTCTGTATTCTCTCATCTCCTCTCCTATTTCAACCACTCAACCTAACCCTAGCTCCTTTAACCGCCAACCTTTTTCTCCAGTCTTCTCTGATGATTTCCCTTCAACTCCTAAGCCTCTAATGGCCCCTCTAATGCTATGCTTTCCTCCTCTAAGATCTTCAAGGGCCCTGGGCCACGCGAACTTGCATCTAGGGTTTGCTATTTGGCTGTTCTTGGCTACTCCGGTGTGATTTCGAGCAAAATCACGCTGTATTTGTCACGATCTTTGGAATTCTAGACATGTTCTTTCACCTCTCTTTGGGTTTCATCTGAAACCCCAATTTCTGCCTAGAACTCCTAGATCTGTATGATTTTAAAGCGATTTGAGTCTGCTTCTTTTATATTTTACACTGTTCTTGAATCCTTTTTACAGGAATCATCGATTTCAACGTGTTTTCACCTTCTTCTAAAATTAGGGTTTTTGGAACTTCTTCTAAAACTTTGTTTAAACTGATTCTATATGTTTAAACTTCTATCTCTTGCATATTTCGACTGATTCTATGATCTTACTGCTTTTTTAACTCGCCTATGTTAAAAGCCCTATCTTTTCTAGATTTTCCTTGTTTGGTTCTGGGTGTTAGCATGACTACTCGATTCTTGTTTAAGTTTCTGTGATTACCTTGCCTCGAATGTGTTCTTACTGAGCTTTTAGCCTAACTTATACCACCTCTATGTGATTATGTTCATCTTGATTGTTCAGACTTGCCTCTTTCTTTCAATACTGTTTAACCTGCATGTTTGCTATGTCTGGTTGCTCTTACTCTATTTATATGCTGAATACTGAATCGTGATTCCCTCTTGATTGATTCTGGATTCCCTATTTTTGGTTTTTATTGAAAGGCCTTCCTTTAAACCTTCAATCTCTACCTCTTCTATTCAAATTAACTAATTCGCCTACCTTGTCTATTGTGGTACTTTATTCTTACTGAACTATTTCCTTAATTGGAGTTTTCTGAACTTAGCCCTAATTGCTTACCCTATGCTTACTGAATTTGAATCTTTCCTTATCAGTCCTACACTGATTTCTTTCTTTAATTATTACTTATTCTTACCGTTTGAATTAATTCCCTTAACTTAAGGGAATACTTGTCCTGATTTTGCTCTAATTGATTTTAAGTTCCATAATTACTATGCTACTATGATTTTTACCTTATTTTTATCTAATTTCGAACTACTATATATACATACTCTCTCATTAACACAAAGACACGAATACCTTGGTTCAAAAACTCTCACTCTCATTCAAAAGCTTTCTGCTCTCTTTCTTTTGTTACTTGCTATTATTCCGAGTTAGTCGGCTGCAAGCCAAGGCTAATTATTGTGCTCTCCTGCTCCTTCACTTTTGTTTATTGTCTTCTTTACTAGTATGTTCTAATTTCAGTTTAAGTTCCAAAAATAATATGGTTCTTTTATTGTTTCAGTTCATCCTATTTCTAGTTTGCTGTTACTTATGGTTTTGTTGTGAAACTTGCAGTTAATATGATTGCATGGTTAGCATGTCTGTACCAATTCCTAAGACCTTTGCCTATTATACGTTTACAATCATTTGTTCTATGTCCCAATCCCCATCACCCTTGTGTGTAGGTTCCTTCCTCCTATTTTGATCCTGTGAATATTACTGATGTGTTTTTGGGTTCCATGTTTGATTTGTTGTTGTCTAATTATGTGAATCTCTCTTTTCAAAGTTGTTTTACTGCATGAATATCTCTTTTACTCCACAAAATTATTTCAAACAAGTCTCTTTAACACCGTTTTCTTACTAAAACCCTTCCAAACTATCTCAAGCACTCTCACTCTAGTGTGTATACTGCCTTGGGATCCTTTTGAGAACCCTCTAAAATCTGGCACACTGAGGCTGGCCCTTCCATACTACACTTATTCAATTTGGTTACCAAATCTAGGTGTAAGTACTGGCCGGGATCCTTGAGATCCTTAGGGAACTTTGATGCACATGGACTATGACATTGTCTATGGAATTTGGGCATTTGAGGCTCTTGGAGGCTTTGGAAACCTGGGCCTAATTGAAGGCTCCCTATAGAATAACTTGTTATTTTCTTATTTACTTATGTAATTCATTCATATGGTCTGTAATAATTTGTAAACTAATATTAGGGTAATTAGTGAATATGGGTGGATAGATACATGTTTGTGGGGTAATACGGGGTAGAAACCATGCTTATAGGACTTTACATTTTGATGTGATTGCCTTACCAAGTAGAAAACATGCCTATAGGACTTTTACATCTTGTCATGTTTGTCTCACCATGTTAGAAATCATGCCTATAGGTTTCAAGTGACTCCATAATAGAAATCTGTTTATAAGTCTTAAAATCAGTTTCACAAGTAGATGCCATGCCTATAGGATATAATTTAACCCAGCTTCTGTTATAATAAGTGTTTATATTTTTTTATTATTTGTCATCACGCCTGCAAAGTTTCTAAAATCAGTGTTGAACAACTAGATATCATGCCTAAAAGAAATAACTCCAGAAATTCTGCATGTCGATCTACACTAGCTTAAATAATTCAATCCAGTCCACGTTCAGTCATTTCGAAGCTGGTTTAATTAATGGTTTATTTTCCCTGAAATGAGTTCTTTCAAAACTGCTTTAATCTATCATTAGATAGCATGCCTATAGATTTAAAAGTCCATTTTAAAACCTGCTTTGTTTCACTATATAAAATGTAGTCATCTGTATTCCGCGTATAGGCAAGCCTATAGGAAGTTTTCGAATCTCGCAACTCTGAAATCGTTTTTGTGACAATGTTCTTCTGGTTTAACATGCTTTAAAAATCAGTAGGTAACTGACAGGGATTTACTTCTGAGTTTATAAAAATAAACTGCTTGTCTTCTGTATATTCATTTAGATATCCTGCCTTAGGAAACTGTTGACAAAAGACCTTTATTTGTGTTTGAGTCGTGTTATTTAAATGCCTTATTTTTGGAGGTAAACTGAGCCTCTTATTTGCTCCTTCATGTTCTTGTTTGCTAAGGGTCCTATGTGTTGTTTCTTGTCGCTTTAGTATTTTTACCTTTTAAACCTTAGGGGTCTGTCTAGAACCACCTATAGATAGAGGTCCTAAATCCCTCCAGGACCATTAAGAAGGGACAGGTAGCAGCACGCAATAGAGATCACTGACCAACACTCTCTTTGAATGACCACTAAGGGGATGGTAAGGGTAGATATAGATATGATGACCGGTGCGCTAATGTCACGCGTAGCCCCTTTCTAAGGAGTGATTACCGGGCATGGTATTGATATGATCCTATAAACCAATCTAGGACCTCTCTCTCCCAAATCATCTTTACTTGAAAACTTTACTTTCCTTTTTTTACGCACACAACCTGTTTAAATTCTTGTCTTATTATTTGAGTTATACAATGCCCAACATGCCCTACTTGCAATTATTTGCTTCAATTGTTTGTTGTGTTAATGGACTAATTCGTAAGTATAAGTTCGATCGGGGCCCACTGTTGTGGACCAAGAGGGGTGCCTAACACCTTCCCCTTGAGGTTATTTCGAGCCCTTACCCTAATCTCTGGTAATGCAAACCAATCTAAGAGTTAATTGCTCTAGGTGCCATAAGGCACCATAATCCGTTAGGTGGCGACTCTTCAAATACCCAATTCCCAAAAGGAAATGAGTTATTACCCCCATGAATGTCGAAACCCAGACTTCTCCCCGCAAGGAGGGGAAAATAGGAAGCGCGACAGTGATGTCCCAGGTTGATGATATGGCGATTCAACTGAAGGACCCTGAGGGAGGTACCTTAGGCCAGACACAGGACCCCGAGCCAGGTGATCCAGGGACTCAGCCATATGACCCCATGTAGACAGAGGACCGATAGGGAGTTTTTATTTACTCTCTAACCCTCTTTTTGATCTTATTTTTGGTTATTTAGCATTGAGGACAATGCAAGTTTTTATTTGAGGGGCTGGTCCTATTTTGATTATTTGATAGTTAGGTTGTAATGATACTTCTATTTTCCTTTATGCTTATTTTGCACTTTTTGTATGTATATAACTTTGCCATTTTTTTTTTACTTTTCGTTATTTTTTCAATTTCGGTATGTATATAAAGTTATTTTTCCATGTGTATATTCATTCCCTCTTATGTATATTCGTCTAAATCCCCTATTGTACATATTCAGTTTACTTTACGTATTTTACTTTATAACCTCTTTTACAATTTTTCTTAATAGCATTGCTTCTTATTTCATTTAGTAGCTTCTTTTTCAATTTGTAGCTTCTGATTTTTCAAGTTTTTGGTGATCAATAAGCCTTTGGTTTTCTTAATTTCACGGTTCTTTCCAAAGGTGGAGTTTGTGTGAACCAGGTGGCTCTTCCCGGTGATGGATGGCATGACAACCTTCCTAAGGGTTTGAGTCTGTTTTCTTTTTATTTTTGTGTAAACAGTTGCTAGTGAGCAATAGTGCCTCAGACAAAGCTTCACTTGGGCCTAATACATTTACCTTTGACCTTATGGTTAAAAGCATATTGGTGTGTAAAGGATGGTGATAGTTGTGACCTTGAGACTCTTGTGTTGGCTAAATAATCATCGAGTGATTTTTGGAACCATTTGCGTTGCTCAAATCTTAGCTAAGGTTGTCGTGGGCCCTCGACTCTGTCTCTTTAGCATTCCTATAGCTTGTGTGATGAGGTATTGATTTGCAAGTCTAAGTCCCGTGCCAATAAGTCTATAACTTGCCCTGAATATTTGTCTAGGCGAAATCCTAAGTGTAGCTCGACTTGAGAAGTGATTATAGGCTCTGCTTGATCCAAATTTAAGCTTGAAAACATCCATAGCCTACAAAGAATGATATCCCTAGTCAACCCGTTGAGCCATAGCCCTTATTCTTTCAATAACCATGATACAAGCCCTTATCCATTCTAAAGTAATCCTCTCTAGGCACCCGATCTTTCCTTAGCACAAGGTAAAAGCATAAGTTTTGGGGGAGAGATGAGGAATGCAAAAAAGTGATAAAAAAGGTACAAAATGAAGAAAAGGAAAGGCAGAAAGAAAAAAGAAAGAAAAGCCATAAAGTCAAAAAGAAAGTGAGTAGTGTGGAAGAAATGAAGGGATTTAATAAAAGCAAAGATGAAAGGCGTGGAAAGACTAGAAAGGAGAAAAAGGATTGACATGAACAAGAAAGAGTGACAGCGAGACTCTCTAGCCCCTAAGGAAGAAGTAATTGACTCAAAGAGTCAATAAATGTGAGACAAATGAAGCAAATGAAGTGCTTAAGGAAAGATGAAACCTTCATAGACCAATATATCCTACCATGACCCAAAATTCTTCATTACATTCCCGCAAAAGCCTTATATGATCTTGAGTTGAGTGAGTTTACATTAGTTGTGATTCACATAAGGGGCAAGCTTATGGTACTTAGAGCCGGACTTGTGACCTTCCTTTGAGAGAGATGAGCGTGTTTTCCACAATCCTCGTTCTAAGTGCTATAATCTAAAAGTGAGGTTTGTTTATGGAGAGATGAGGAGTATGAGTTTCGGTTCCACAACGACCAAATTAGTAGAAAGAGTTTCCTTGATGAGTTGAGTCAAATCTTGATGTTTTTGTGTCACACTAAAGCCATGGTGCTAAAAAGGTTGTGTATGCATTTGAGTTGAGGGTAATTATTAGTCCCAATTAATGCTAGATGAGGTAACTTTAGGACAGCTGAAATTTTCCTTTCTTGTGTCTTGAGGAGGTGGGAATCACTTTGTTTGCTTGAGGACAAACAAAAGCTTAAGTTTGGGGAAGTTGATAACTAGGGATTCTAGACTATTTTATGCTCCTTTTTGCTTAGGTTTTGGATTAAAAGTGTGTACAAGTATTCTCGAAAGCTAACTTATTGTGCTTGTTTGCACTATTTGGTCAAAAAGAGACAAGAAAGTCAAAACCAACTCATAAAGGAGTGAAACCTGCACAAGTTCAAAGATGTGTCAAAAAGGGCGCTGATAGCGAAGAAAAAGACACAGACGCAGAGGATCCACTGCTGAGGCGTTCTTAATTACTCTCTCAATGGTGGCAAGGTTTAGAGGGTTACATTTTGGGCTTGCAAGTTACCACTGCCTGCGATGAAATTGCACGGAAAATGTGTCTCTGACGTGGCCGCGGTCAAGTTATCGCCCTCATCGAAAGTGAGAATTAGAGAACTCAGTCTGGAGTTCAAATTGAAGACTGCGGTCCGCGCTCATATTTCACGGCCGCGGTTGTTGGAGCACTAAGGCGGTAGTTTTTCCGCTTCCAGCGGACTCAAGTTCAAAACCGGCTAAAAAGAGAAGAACCGCGGTCCGCGGTTGTTGGAGCACTAAGGCGGTAGTTTTTCCGCTCCCAGCGGACTCAAGTTCAAAACCGGCTAAAAAGAGAAGACCCGCGGTCCGTGCTTGCTTTTGCACGGCCGCGGTAGTCCAAGCGCTGAGGCGGTCCATGTTCCGCTGTTAGTGGACCCTCATAGGGGCAATTTTGTCAGAAAAATTTAGCTGTGTATAAATAGCTTTTTTTAAAGATTTTTAGGTCATTTGTTGTGAGAGGAACATGTGAACAGCAGCTTTTTGTTATTTTGAGTAATTTTAGAGCTTGGTTAACCATAAATCTTAGATTCTTCTTTTGTAATTACTTTTTATGGGTTATATTTCATCTAAATCTTTGATTTCTTCTTTAATTATGAGTTTCTAGACCCATTAACTAGGGTTGTGGCTCAACCCTAGTGTGAGTATTTAATGGGTCTTTAATTTCAGGGCTTAAATGTTTATGGGCGAATGATATTTGGCTTGTTTTATGCTTTAAATGTTGAATTGGTGGTTGCAAACACTAATTTGTGCCTTTTTTACTTAAGCTCTTCTTGAGAAAGAGAGACTAAGTCTAGGAAATTCAGGCTAACAAGGAATTGAGATGCATTCAAGAGATTGATAACCCCAATTAGAGGGTTAAACCTAGAGATGGTAATACCCCACTTGAGCCAATTTTGCTTGCACTCTTTGAGCACCCAATTGGGCTTGAGAAAGCCAATTAGGGCAAAGTCACTCAAACTACCGAGAGGTATAGAGTGAGTAGTTATGTGCAATGGCTATATCATGATTCCAATTATAATAATTTTGCCCTAAGTTTTTGATCTCGTTAAATACTCACCTAGGTGTAAGTCACTTCCTTAGTGCCTTTTACCAATTAAGAAAACCCTCACAAAAAAAAAATATCATACTTAGCTTATTTTCCTACCCCATTAGTATTAAAGTAGAATAGTAACCAAAAAGAATGATTGAAAGTGCAATCAAGAACATCGCACATCGTTAGATTATATAGGAACCCAATTCCAAACATATCTTAGCTCTCTATGGAAATCGATCCCGACCCCTCGGGTAAAAGCTGCATCGACCACTCTTGTCATTCCATAGTGGTATAGGGTTGGAGCCGATCACCTGTCATGTGATTTGTGGCACCTGAATCGATCACCCATTTACTGGAAGAGGTAATAAGACATGTTTTATCTGACCCAGCAAAGGCAGTAACTGATTAAGATTCCTTATCTGATTTATGATATTGAAGGAATTTAAGAAACTCATCTGAAACCAAGATTGTTGGACTAAGATTTGTTGCATCATTATTCTTTACCATCATTTTTTTCTTTTAATAATAAACTGATTAAACTAACATAGGCCCCTGAATCTAAAAGATACCCAAACAGATCCTGGTAGATACGAAATCAACAATCTATTGAACAAGATACGACTTTAATAATCCACTCAACCAAATCAGAGAACCAAAATCAGAGACCAATAAAGTTTCTGATATGGAAAGACCCAACAGACAATATCAAGTCACTAAACGATCACCACATTGGGTCAAAAATAAAGATGCAAGCTTCTCACACAGGCGGCCTCCAAGAAAAACACCACAGGATTAAAGAAATCGAATAACCAATAAACTAAACTCAAACCAGAACAAACAAAGTGAGAATAAGATCTAGTCTGAGGTAGTTCTTTTCCAAAATATGGTTCTATGATCAGAGAACCACCACAAGTCAACTAGAAATGTCAAAAAGACCTCAGATTAGCTTCCGGTCAAGGAATTTCCGGCAGCGAATCCGACTCAACTCCGACGAGTAGTAGACATGCTCTGATACCATGTAAAATACAAAGATAATAGAGAAATCTCTCTTATGTTGTATTCAAGAAGTAACAAGTATATATACAAGTACATAATACCCTAACTATGGAAAGAAAAAAGAAAAATCTTATAAATCTGTTGTGAATCCCTATAATTATGCTAGCTATATATATTACATAAGACTATATCTACATTCATTATCTAACAATTTGAATCAAATAATTGTACAAAGACACGTTCTTTATTTGATGGGAATTGGGATTACGTGAATTATATTGTGAGTTTCAGTTGTCGGAAGAAACAAATAAAAAAAAAGATTAAAAGAGTGTAAAAATAGAGCTGGTAATTTTTTTAGAGAGGCATTTGACTAACATACTGAGTTATCTCAATTAGAATGAGAAGGTCGAAAGATATATATATATATATATATTCAATAATTAAGTTTTAAAAAATAACAATCATCGCCATAAAAATATGAATTTTTTAAGGAGAGGTGCCATGGTATTTGTTATTTGCTGATGACATTGTTCTTATTGACGAAACGCTGAGTAATGTTAATGAGAGGCTGGAGATCTGGAGGCAGGCCCTAGAGTTTAAGGGTTTCAAGTTGAGCAGGACCAAGACGAAATACTTGGAGTGTAAGTTCAACAACATTACCCAGGAAGCTGATTTGGAGGTGAGGCTTGTACACAAGTCATCCCCAAGAGACGTAGTTTCAACTTTCAAGTACCTTGGATATATAATACAAGGTAACAACGATTTTGATGAGGATGTCACGCACCGTATCCGAGCAGGGTGGATGAAGTGGAGGCTCGTTTCCAGTGTCTTGCATGATAAGAATGTGCCGCTGAGGCTTAAAGACTATTCTACAATGTTGTAGTTAGACCAACTATGTTTCATGGAGCAGAGTGTTGGCTTGTTAAGAATCCTTATGTCCAGAAAATAAAAGTAGCTGAGATGAAGATGTTAAGGTGGATGTGTGGGGATACCAGGCTGGGTAAGATTAAGAATGAAGTTATTCGGAATAAGATGGGTGTATCCTCTACGGAGGATAAGACGCGAGGTTGAGATAGTTCGAGCATGTTAAGAGGAGAAGTATAGAAGTCCCAGTCAGAAGGTGCGAGAGGTTAACCTCAGTGGATGTTAGGAGGGGTTGAGGTAGGCCTAAGAAGTCTGGGGAGAGATTATTAGGCGGGATATAATGCAATTGGAACTAACTAAGGACATGGCCCTAGATAGGGGGATGTGAAGGTCGAAGATTAGGGTAAAAGGCTAGTAGGTAGTCTAGTGTTCTCTTTGTTTTACTGACTTTGCTAGCATTAGTGTTAGTATGATATATTTCTATTCATTGATTTTTACTACCTAGAGTTTAACTACTTTCTTGACTACAATCCTTTTTATCTTGTTGTTATTCCTATTTGTTGCTCTTCTTTCTTTTTCTATCTTTCTTTCTTTTCATTTCAACCGTTCTCCAGCCGAGCATCTATCGAAAACGGCCTCTATACTCTTTCAGGGTAGGGGTAAGGTTGCGTACATCTTACCCTCCCCAGGCTATACTTGTGGAAAAATACTGGGCTTATTTGTTGTTGTTGTCGTTGTATAGTGTGTATGTGTATATATATATATATTACTACTACTAATTAGGGAGAATCGAGAGGAGCTTCCGGTCAATGTGAATTGACCAAAAAACCATGGTATTTCAGTTTATTCCCTAAAATATTTTTCATGGTTGCCTGCTTTTATAGGGATATTACTGTCTTTTCATTGAGCCGTATTTTGTACCGACTATGAGCACATGTGCCTAACTCGGAAAAGAGGAAATGGGATGTTACTAACATGAGCATGCATATTAATGTATAACATGGAAAATGTGGAGACCATTAACTTTTCAGTCCACCATTATTAATTTGGAAAATCTAAAGCTTTCTTGATTAACACAAACGCTTGATGGCTCTTTTATAAAATATAGAAGTTTGGAGTAATTTTTTAAAAATATAATAGTGATATTTTGGTGTTTCGAGATTTAGGAGTTGGCACTTCAGATTTTGTCAAAATGTAGGTAAAATCTATGGCTAAACATGTGTTTGCCAAATATAACTCAAATTTATTTTGGCAAAATCTATGGTCAAACAGGTCCTTAAAAGTTGATGTTTAATTGCAACAAAAGCAGTTTAAAATTAGATAGCTAGCTCGGATATGCAATATTTTTATTGAAATAAAATAAAGATGCATATAAAATCTTCATCTTTAAATATATTATTTAAATTAACACGAGTGATCTTTAAAAAACAATTGAAGTAATACAATTACAACTTGTTTGGATGGTTGTTACACATCGTTTAATAATGTATCTTATTGTATTGTGTTGTATCGTACCGTTTGATGAATACAATGTTGGGATAGATTGTATCGTCTGACGTTATTTCATAATATCACGCACCAGCAAATGAAGAATAAACTTGTAATATTATAAAGAAAAATTATGATACAGAATAAATTTATTATATAAAAAAGTAGGGTAAATGATAAAATAAAATTATTTAATAATGAAGGATGAGATGAGAGAAAAAGACAAGATAACGACGCAACCACACGAAATCGGTCGTTATATAAAGTGATATATTTCGTCGTTACGTAGCGACGGATTTAACTATACGATACAATAAGCCAAAACAAACATCGTACTTAAAGTAACAATACCATATAATATAATAGATAACAACAAAAAACTGTTAAGAAAATTATTGTTGTAATTAAGTGTTGGGCCCATGCTGATAACTCCTCTACTATATATATATATATATATATATATATATATATATATATAGTATGCAAGTATATTTGTATTATTGGATTAAGTACAGATGTGATGACTTACTTGTTTCGAGTCCAGAACCAAAATGTGATTTTTTTGGACTCAAAGCATACAAATAGGTGGTAAAAAAAGTTATATTTTTATATATAGTGCCACAATACCTGGCGCTATACATTAACGGTAACTGCATCGTTAATGTATAGCGCCATTTATTGTGGCGCTATAACAGGTATAAAGCCAACATAAGTGACGCTATACTCCTCTCTCTCTTCATTCAGTTCCGTTTGGACTAAATTGTATTGGACACTCTAAATCATGTGATTGTATAATAAAAATATTCTTTGTAATAAGATCAAATAATTATAAATTTGAAACTAGTTGAATTACATACTAAATAAAACTAGTTTGCATATACCTATAATACTTTTAGATTATATATAAAATTGCGTTATAATAAGAACAATCTAAATGTGACACTTTCACGACGAAATATCGAAATTTTTTTATAATAGAGTCCCCCGGGAAATTAAGCCAATGATTGACTGTCCCTGCCCATTCTAATGGGGCATTCTATTCC
>MU715983.1:35779-63607 GCA_026770625.1 Nicotiana glauca | reverse complement strand
GGTATATGCAAACTAGTTTTATTTAGTATGTAATTCAACTATTTTCAAATTTATAATTATTTGATCTTATTACAAAGAATATTTTGATTATACAATCACATGGTTTAGAGTGTCCAATACAATTTAGTCCAAGCGGAACTGAATGAAGAGAGAGAGAGGAGTATAGTGCCACTTATGCTGGCTTTATACCTGTCCGTATCAGCTTTTGCAGTATAGTGCCACAATAAATGGCGCTATAGCGCCACAATAAATGGCGCTATACATTAACGGTGCAGTTACCGTTAATGTATAGCGTCAGGTATTGTGGCACTATATATAAAAATATAACTTTTTTTTTAACCATCTATTTGTGTACTTTAAGTAAAAAAAAAAACACATTTTGGTTATGGACTCTGCTTGTTTCTCCACTCTAATTCAGACCCTACTGGTGCTAATTATTAATGTTACTGCTCAACAGGCCGTCTCCTAACAAGTACAAATTTTCTGGAAATTTGTTTTCTAAAACCTTTTTTTTCTTTTCAAAAGAAGAATGGAACTATTATCAAGGAACTGATCGACCTGCATTTTGATGTAGAAATGCATATATGGTCCCAGCCCACATGGTGATTGTTTTTTCTAATTTCCAACAAGCTAAGTGTCAATTCTTTGTGACTTTTATATGGGAAAGGACAATTAAACAACTAAAGTACCATTCCCATTTCCCACCGTAACGTATTAATCACGTTTAGATATTTTACAAATTTTAGAAAATGGAAACTCATGTGCGTTTCAATTTATATGAACATGTTTGATTGAGTACGAAATTTAAGATTTTTTTTTTAAAAAAAATGGAATTTGTAGTACTAAGCAAGTCAAAAGGGGTCCAGAGAATTTGTGTGATTATGAAAGTTTCTTACTAAAGGTAAAATTATCAATTTAAGTTAAATTATTTTAAATTTTTGGAACGTTTCATTTTTTTCGGAACAAACCAAAAATGAAATAAGTTATGACAAGAGGGAGTAACAAAAAGTCAATGATGGAATTAGTGCGGACCCTTGTTTAGAAATTGGAACCAGAAATTGACTCGTGAAAAAGAAAGAGAAAAAGAAAAAAAGATTTTAAAAAAAAGAGAGAGAGACGTGGATAAACAAATATTTTATGTAATGAAAATTACTCCTCTGTTCCTGTTTATATGAATCTATTTTTTTTTTGGTTCTTTTCAAAAAGAATGAACCCTTTCTAAACTTGGTAATAATTTAGCTTAAACTTATAATTCTACCCTTAATGAGAAGCTTTTATAATCACACAATCCTATTTGAATTTGTTTAGGACCACAAATTTCAAAAGTCTTTATTATTTTTTAAAACTCCGTATCCAGTCAAACATGTTCATATAAATTGAAACAGGGAATATGAATAATGTGATCTTTCTAATAAATTCCTAATAAATAATCAATTTAATTTTATGGATAAGTTTTCGCATGTTTGATTTTGATGTAGAGGAGTGGGAGGCCTCACCTGTAGGTCCCAAACTTAAACTCTGCCAACAACCCTATTAATAACGTTGCAATACTAAATAGTACAACTAATAGAGAAAAATTACAGGACAAAATAAAGAAATTGCTTAAGTACTCCTTATGATACAAATATTTGTGATTTGGCAACCAAGCTTGCTGAATATTTGACGTTTAGATAATTAAAAAATCATTTATTACATGCTCTCAAATCTTACCTTTTGTTTTTTAGTAGATTGTTAATTAAGTGATATACTAATTAAGTAAATAAACAACAGAGGGAGTATAATTTTATTTGAAATGCATAGTCAAACTCTTTATATATTATTATATAAAATACTTTCACTAAACATTTAAATTTATTGAGTTATAAATTGATTTAGAAGAGTACTATGTTTGACTAGAAGAATTAGATGACAAATGACAGCTCATTAAAAATATAAGATTGCGATTTATGTTGCAAAACGTATTACAATTAATCTTAAAAATTAGGTAGGATTCTAAACCTTATTAATATCCAAGAGATCTATTTCTTTGTTTGTATGTTTCCAACCACAATTCCATATTTCACAGGAAAATGGTTTACCTCAAAAAATGCGAGTAATAATTAAACTTGTTTATGATTTTAAAGATATGTGATTTAGTTCAATACAAATTGATAACGAAGAAATCTAACATGTAAATGAAAGAAATAAGTAAAATCAAACCAATGTACAAGTCAGTCTCGACCTCGAGCTAAGGCGCCCTCGAGGTAGGTCAAAAACAATAAAGTAAGAACAACAAAGCTAAAGGACAAATCTGATGAAATGTGAGCAAGAAAGTAAGAGAGTATATTCTTTTCCAATGATTGATGATAGTTACAAATGACTGGAGTCCTCTTTATATAATAGGGGAACCCTAAATAAGGTACATTCTATGTACAGTAAGGAATCTTACGGGGATAGCTATCTAACCGCCTAGTAAGGTCTCGTACTAACTCATACAAATCTATTCCGGAATTTAAAGATCATGGCGAGAATCTTGCTCTTTCTGTTATAAACTCATAACGGCATCATCTCGGGGTCGGTCGCACTCGGCTTCGGTGCTCATAGCGTACTTCGATCTTCGAGCCTTATATTCTGTCGTCTTGATCTATCGGGCCCGAACTTGATCCATCGGGCTCGAACTTGACCCATCCCGAACTCGAGCTTGAGGCGACCCCTCAAGCCCGTGAAATCAGGCATACTTGATTTCGACCGTATACAGATAGTCCCCGAGTTTCTTAGAGTAGAGATGATAAAAAACGATTTGATCCTCGATGCTCCGATAGCCCAATTATGATGTCAATCTCGTGACGTCCGCGACTGAAGTGATTGAAAGGTCGCTTCCGCATAGTTTCCAAGGCCATTAATTTAAGGCAACTGATGGTCGGACATTGGCGACCGCTATAAATAGGTCAATTTGACAACATTTACAATTTTTACTTCTCAAATCTTTCTCAAAACCTCTCTAGCTTCTTCATCTTCTCTGAGTTTACCCTTTCCTGAATTTGTCCTTGCTACAACATCATCTCCTTCTCTTCTTTCGAATTTCTCAACAACATCAATGGCTAAAACATCTAAAATCGTTCCTCGAAAAGAAAAAGCCTCCTCACCACGTTTAGCTGGTGGTAGAATGGTGGTGGCACCTCGTATTGAGGAGTACATTCCCAGGCCATGCGAGCTATCTTCCGATTTCAAGGTTGATAAGCCTGCGTCGGCCCAGGTCGATGTGAACCCATTTCTCGGTACCCCTACTTGATAACTAAAGACGAACTCGAGCAGATGAAACATGACTGTGGTTGGGAGAACAAAAAAGTGGCGATCCCTTCCCCAAAGGAGGATATCACTACTTATGTGAAAGAATACCTAAGTGTGTATACTTACCCTTTCACACTAGGTCCCGCAGACCCGGTAATAGGTCCTGTGGATCCAATCATCCTCGATTTCTGTCACTAGTATCAGGTGACCCTTGGACAGATCTACCCTTCTTTCTAGCGTATCGTCAAATTACTCAGGTTCTTCTCGGGCAAGGTCGATGGGGAGTTGCCTTTTACACTCGACCATTTAATTAGTCTATATAGTCATCGCCTCTGTCGAGGCGGTTTGATAAAGCTCCCGTGTCGATCCTCAAAGTCGCTTATTCTAGCATCGATGAGGATAAACACCGAGGGTGGATGAGGCGATTTCTCCGAATAAGGATTTCCGATGTGATCCCTGCTGAGAGGATGCCATTCCCCGATGAGTGGAACATGAGACGTAAGTACAAGCTTATCGATGATGATCAATATTCTTCTTTCTCTATTATTCCACGATTTAACTCCCTTTTGATGATGCAACTGCCCTTTGGTCCCCTGGTACGATTCCAGACGTCGCCGGTTAGGTCCGACAATTGGCCTCCACCTCTTCATACGCAAAATGCAGTTGGCATGATTTGGCCAAGGGTCGGTGGGAAGCTAAAAACCATGGTGAGTTCCATTGTTCATATATTGGTATTTCTTAGTGAAATACTAACTTTACTTTTACGCATGCCTCGTAGACGTCGTTGTTATGCATCCGCCCCCGCCCCCGCCCGATGAAGAAGAAATCCCAAAGCCAACCAAGTATAAGAAAAGGAAACGGGCTTTGCCTGAGAGTTCACTAAAGCCCCAAAAAAGTAAGGCTCGAAGGCCTAGGGCTGATCCCGCGGCCTATCTGCAGAAGCAGTCCAATATCTTCGGGATGACGAGAAGGAGGGAGAAGATGATGACTTCCTGTTGGTATCTTAGAAACAAGGAAGCACTTAGGCTTTGAGATCCGCCAAACCGGTGATGGATGATGCAGTGCATTCTCGAATAAAGAAATTTCATAAGAGAGTTCGAGCAAAGTCCCCGAGCCATCGGGTGGCATAAGTGCATCTTGTCCCGGAGGAAATTTGGCGGGCAAACCCGAGGATCATAGTTCTGAGGCCCTCGAAAGAGAAGACAATGTCCCAAAGTGAATCACTTGGGATAGTTAATGTAGATGAATCGCCGCAAGGCCCCGTGTTCTCCGAAGGGCATTCCGAGATGCCCAAGCCATGATGACTCTTGATGTGGGAACGAAACACGAAGGGAGTGATATTTTCCGGGAGTGCCTTGCAGGGGTCGAAGATGGTCTCGACCCTAATGTTTTGTTTATCTTTGGTGAAGCTTAGAGGCTTCTCAAACAAGTAAGTTTCTCGCTTCATCACTACACTCGAGTTTTATTCTTGTTTTTCTAAGTCTAACTCTTTTTCTTTGTGTGAAGGCCGTAGCGCTTCATCAACAAGAATTTTCCAAGTTTCGAGCCGAGCTTGCCCATTGCGAAGCCGAACTCAAGAAGCTGATGGAAGAGAGGGACAACCTAAAATGCCTCTATGTATCGAAAGAGGAGGAGATCCGGGATCTCCGAGTTGAATTGGCGAAGGCTCGTCAAGAATAGACCGAGCTCATCGAAAAGGTAATGTATCCTTTGGGGGTTTGTTATGTGTTCATTTGATTTAGGAATTAACACTTCAACTTTGATGGCCCAGTAGAAGGGCGAGCTGATGGAGCAGTTTTGAGAAGAGCTCAAGGTAAAAGAGGCCGAGGCCCTGGGGTGGAAGTAACACATGGACCGTCTCGCCTCGGATAAAGATACACTTCGGGACCAGCTGACTTCGATCAAACGCCAGCTTCAAAATGCGAAGGGGGAAAGCTTGGCCCGAAGCCTAAGATCGAGGAGCTCGAAGCTAAATCTGCCGCTGAGCTTGCGAAGGACAAATCTGAGGCAGAGACATTTGTGTCCTCGTATCGAACTGACGTCGAAGCTACTAACATTCAGGCACAGGAGATCTCCACTACGGCAAAAGTCAAATTATCATGTGCTCTTGACCATGCCAATCGACAATCCCGAAGAGAAACTTTCGAGGAGGTTCACGCTCGTGGCTTCGACCTTTCAGCTGATATTGAAAAGGCATAAGCTTTGGAGGACGAGGCTGCCGCTTTACTCGTTGATGATGAAGATTCCGCTAGTGGCTCCGAGAGAGAAGGAGGTGAGTATGAAGTCCCCGAGGAGGAGCTTCCCAAAGATGCGACTCAAAAAAATGTGGCTCCCAAAGATACGGCTCCCGAAGATGTGGCTCCCGAAATAGATTAGGCTTTTTTGTTTTTTGTTTTTGTGCTAGTCTTCTTGTAGGTTCTCGACCATGTTCACTGGTAGGGTTATCTCCCCCTTTGTTGTTTCCCTTGCCATATTGAAGCCGTTTAAGACTCGAGATGCAGGAACAATTTGGTCCTGCAGGCCGAGCTGCTCTACGACCCTCGATCTGATTATGTTTGCTGAACTATCTGGATCCACGGGAACACGCTTAACTTGAATTTTATTTAACAAAATAGAAATTACTAAGGCGTCATTGCGCGACTGGGAAATGCCTTCCACTTTCTCGGGCACATAGCTCCGGGTTCATTTTTCTTTGGTAATTGATACCTTGGTACGTTTGAAAACAGGCCCTTGTGGAACATCGACACCACCAATTGTCATATCAATTACATGTTGCGGTTCTTCCTGCTCATTCTTTTTGTTGGCATCTCTTTCCCTGAAGTGGTTCTTAGATCGATCATTGAGAAATTCTCGAAGATGTCCGTCGTTGAACAATCGAGCTACCTCCTCCCTCAACTGCCTAGAGTCTTCGGTACTATGGCCATGTGTGCCATGATATTTACATATAAAATTTGGATTTCTTTGAGAAGGATCAGTTTGTATAGGCCTGGGCCACCTTGTGTCTTTGAGCCTTCCAATAGATGATTCGATCCCCAATGCATCAACACTAAATTATACTCCGATATTCGAGGTGCCTCTGCGGGATCTGTGTGTTTATCAAAACCATTCTTACTCATAAATCCTCGAGACCTTTGACCTCGATCATTTCTTCTATCATTTCAAGGAGCGTACGCCTCGAACTGTTGCTTCTCCGATCGACATATGGCTGATACAGCTCCATGTTTGATTTTGGTTCCCTGTCCGTATCCCTCGGGCCTTTAATTACCAATCTATTAGGATGGACTGAACCCGAGGGGGATCCCAACTGGCCGTCTTCGACCTTGATCTTCGATTGGTAACGATTATGTACGTCTGACCAAGTCACAACTAGGTACTCGATCAGATTTTACTTCAACTGTCGTGACGCGGTCAAACTTCGCTCGTTCAACCCCTACATAAAAGCTTGCAATGCCCAATCATTTGAGACTGGTGGTAATTCCATGCACTCCATTTGAATTCGGGATACGAACTCCTTTAACATCTCATCATTTCTCTGTCTTATCTTAAAAAATATCTAATTTCCTCGTCGCAACCTTTATAGCCCAGGCGTGTGCCTTCAGGAAGGTATCTAATAACATAGAAAACGAATCTATAGAATTCGGTGGTAAGTTGTGATACCAAATCATTGCTCCTTTTGACACGGTCTCCCCAAATTGTTTCAACAAAACCGACTCGATCTCATCATCATTTAGGTCGTTTCCTTTAAGCCCGCAAGTATACGAGGTAATGTATTTATTAGGGTCACTTGTCCCATTGTAATTAGGTATATTGGGCATGCGAAACTTTTTAGAAATAGGCTTCGGTGCCGCACTCGAAGAGAATAGCTTTTGTATGAATTTCTTGGTGTCCAAACCTTTCAAGACCGGGGGTGCTCTCGGTATTTGATTGACACGAGAGTTGTACGTTTCCACCTTTTTGCCATTATCCTTAATCTTTTTCTACGTCGACTCAATTCTTTTGGTGAGTTCTTCGAGCACTCTCATAATCATGGAGTCTGTCCCCGAGCCATTACCGTTTGATCTTTCAGGCACCGGCTCAGTACGGCGAGTGATTTCCAGCTCGACCACACTTGGAGTTTTATGCTGAATTTGAAGCTGAACGGTGGCAACCTGCTGAGCTTGCAACATTTCGAATATTACTTGAAGGCTAACTTCTCCATCTCCTACACCCGGTGTTCCTTGGCCACCGGATCAGGCTTCCCCACGTACACTTCCTCCGGGACTGCGCCTAAATCCGCATTCAAATCAATGTGTGAACTGACATCAACTGGTTCCACATTTGATACTTTTCCAGGGTTAATCGGCGGTACGATTATCCCTACATTGTTGTTCTCCCCATGGAATCCAAGACCATCGTCGCTGTGTACGGGTGCGTTTTGCGAGTTTGACATGTTTTAACCTGAGAACAAAATTTTTTGACAAGAACAAGTGTAAAAATAACGTGTGCTATCAGAATCAGTACTGAAACAACCACAATTATCTTTATACCCACAGTAGGCGCCAAGCTATTTACCTAGAAAAATATGAGTAACAATTAAACTTGTTTATGGTTTTAAAGATATGTGATTAAGTTCAATACAAATTGATAACCAAGAAATCAAGTGTGCAAAGGAAAGAAATAAGTAAACTCAAACCAGTGTACAAACCAGTCTCGACCTCGAGCTAAGGCGGCCACGAAGTAGGTCAAGAACAATAAAGTAAGAACAACAAAGCTAAAGGACAATTTTGATGAAATGTGAGCAAGAAAGTAAGAGAGTATATTCTTTTCCAATGATTGATGATGATTACAAATGATTGGGGTCCTCTCTATATAATAGGGGAACCCTAAATAAGTTACATTTCTATTTACAGTAAGGAATCTTATTGAGACAACTGTCTAACCGCCTAGTACGAACTCGTACTAAATCGTACAAATCTATTCCGAAATTTACGTCATGATTTTGGGGATGTGACGGGAATCTTGCTCTTTATGTTACAAAATCATAACGGCATCATCTCGGGGTCGGTCGCACTCGACTTTGTGGCTCATTGCGTACTTCGATCTTCTAGCCTTATATTCTGTCGTCAGGCTCGAACTTGACCCATCCTGAACTCGGGCTTGAGGCTACCCCTCGAGCCTGTGAAATCGGGTATAACTAATTTTGACCGTATACAAAAACATAGTAATACCATGTGAAAATAAGAAAAGAAAACCGAAAATTAGACTCGCTTGTGAAATGAATGCAAACGCAATGTAGAACTAGCACCAAACTTGTAGTTCGATTTGCGGATAAAGTTAGGTAGGAATTACAAAACATAAATAATAATTTTAAAAAATCAGTATAGGATTTTAATGAATATATATTTTTCCGGATATTCCATTAATTGTGTTAAAAATAAGATACGATTTAAAAGTTCATACTTTATCTTTATTTTTAACTAAATAAAACATAGAAAGATGGAATTAAGAATCTTTTTTCCTCGTAAAACTAATTCCCTATAAATTTATTAAATTCTATATAAAATAATACAACCAAAATTATACTATAACATTACATCAATATTGCTTGTATTGGAAAAAAATGCCATATATAGACATAATAGGAAAAAGAAACGAAAGAAGAAAACGTTGGAGTTTATTTGTGTTATGGGCACAAAAAAGGAAATAGCCGGAAAAAAAGAGGACTGCCGGCTCTGATTAATAGACTCATGTAGACCATCTTGTCAGAAAAATCAATCATCTTCGATGTTTTAGTTAGTGCCACGTATTAAAAAGTGGGACCTATCCCATTCAAATACTCCTACGCCTGTTTGTTTCCCCCTTAAATTAATTCAAGTAGGAGTGATGAAATTATACATTTTCCGAGAATAATAATGAGAAATAAATGGGAGGTTTTTCTAATTATAATTTTTTCCTAGCTTAGGAAGGTTTGAGTAAGAAAAAGGGAAAACAAGGCCCCCGATGAAAAAATCAGCACTTCTTCTATTGAATTATCATTTATTTTCACGAATAAGAATGAGATGTTTTAAGTTCCGGCAAGGTCGGATCCAACAGTTCAGTTCAGTTATGAGTTAAACTTTTATCATAAACACAAATTCTTAATATAAAATTCATTAAAATTATTTAAAAAATTGAGTTACAAACCTATAACTCAAACAAAGTGATGCATTGAAATCGAAACTTTGAATATATAAAATTAAAATCATTAATCAGCCAATGAGTTACGAAACTAATTTTGTACTAGAGCAAATACTAGTAGATCCATACTTGTAGTCGTACTAATAATTATGGATTTCACTCACACACATTTTTTGGTACATATATATAATTTGAAATAAAGGAAGGTGACTACATTGTGAGAACTAGTTTTGGACACACAGATCAGTCACACTACTGGTTATTTGAAACGCTAAGGCCGAAAGGCAGGCGGTGGGGAACAGTAAAGGCGCTTGCTCTAGGCTTATTTAGCCAGGTTCAAGTAAATGATGGTGATTGATTAAACTTTTTTCCTAGTTCATATGAGACTTTCAAATTTATTACTATAAAAAAATCTTCTTTTCATGAGGGAAAATACCAGCTAAGGATCAAGAGGTTACTTCCAACTTTCATGTTCATACATGTATTTGTATACATACTAGATTATACATATCTCTCTGCAAAATTATCATCTCAAATATATCCCGGAAGGATTGTATTGCGTTCTTATATAGCCGCCTCAAAAGCCGACATGCAATAACAATTACTTCATTTCATTCTTTAATTCCAATTTGATTAGCATTGTTACTTTTTGTTATGCAAAACACTTTGGATAAATCTATTTGCTAGTGATCCTAAAATATAAATATAAATATTAATTCTAAAATTAAAATTTGGGTTAAACTTATAAAATAGAGATTAGAGTGTATATAATTGGTCAAGTAAAAGCCGGCCAAACTACTACTACTTACTTTATCTTTTTAGATGACCAACTTCACTAAGACTTAGTCATGCTCCAAAGTATAGTTTGTAACTTTAGAAGAATAATACTTTTTTCAAAAAATAAAATAAAAATGTTACAATGATTTAACTAGGAAAATGAACGACATTTAAGTGTTATATTTTTACACAATAAAATTGAAAGACGTGATCCGATCCTTTCCCGAATCCTGCACGTAGCGGAAGTTTAGTGGATCATGTTGTCGTCTTTTTTTTTTTTAATTGAGAGAAGGAAGTAGAGTAGTAATGAATAGCATGTCGTAGTCGAAATACAAAGCAACAGCCTACATTTCTTAAATACACTTCCATAAATAAATAAATAAAATTCAGCAAAGGGACAAAGGCCCGTAAATTATACACTACTCTACTGAAATAATACTGAAACTGGTTTGAATCTTTATTTCAACACAGAGAAGAAGTCTTTTTTCGGCCTAAACCCAAAATCCCCTCCTCTTTGTGGCTTTCTCTCTCTTCTCTCGTTCTCTCTCCTACATTGTACATTGCGCGATCTCTGCAATTCCAAAGCTAATTTGGTCTTTAAACTATCTGGGTCTATCTCTGCTTCTATATTTCCTCTTTCCATCTTTGTTGACTTCAGGTGCCCATTTCTTCTCATTGTTTTTATCATTCAAGGAAAAATGTATGACTTGTTTGAGCTTTTTCTGTATTGGATCAATTGTTTTACAAGTATGCTAGATTTCGTTTTGTCGGTTAATTTTTTATTTTGTTCTTATTTTGTTATATTAATGTGCTTAATTAGCTGCAAATTAGCTGGAATTTTATGTGAATTTTTTCTCCTTTCTCTTTATTCGCTTTTAATTTTTGATTTATCGTATTCTGGGGAAATGAGGAGATTTTTGCAGCCATCAAGTTGGGTAAAGTGGATTTTGATCGTTTCAATTTTCCTATTATATTTATTGATTTTTTTTGTTGGGTTAGTCAACTTTAAATTTGTTTGTGATTTGGATAAGAAGCTAAATCTGCGGTAATTTTAGCTTTCCCTAGATATGCTCTTGGAGGTCTTTTTCCCCAATTTACTTCCTAAGTTGACTAAAATGTTAATTAATTTTTTTTATGCAATTGGATGGGTCTAAACTATAAATAATTAGTACTCTGTATAGGGATGTTATTTGGTTAAATCTTGGGGCACTTACATTCTGTTGATATTAATTTGTGCTTTTGAGGTTAATGTATCATCAGGAATGTTGTTTGCTGGAATTTTTCAGCTTTTGAGTTTTGGGCTTGGCCCGTCTATTACTTGTTTGCACTTGTGTATTGTATATTATATGAGAATCAAGTTTTTCGATTGACAGCTCACGGGGAGTTGAAGAGGGGCTGATCCCCTATTCAGTCGAGCACGGTTCTGTGCACGAGGATCACCCTTCAATTGTCCTGGTGAAAGCAAGTGATAATTCTTTTTTAAACGTATTATGTGGGTGTGCGACTGATTTTGGCTTTTACTGGGAGGAAAAGAATGGCACGAGGCAGCAAAAGGGCAAAGATCCAATGGAGCAATCTGTATACATTTGGTTGCTATAGGCCACGAACTGATGAGGAAGAGGGTCCTCATCAGCTAGGTGCCGGTTTTTCACGAGTTGTCCATTGCAATCAACCCTATCTCCATGAAAAGAAACCTCTTAAGTACTGCACAAACTACATATCTACCACAAAGTATAATTTCATCACATTCCTACCCAAGGCCATATTTGAGCAATTTAGACGTGTTGCTAACTTGTATTTCCTCATGGCTGCTATTCTGTCAGCCACAACGGATCTTTCTCCATTCTCACCTATCAGTATGATAGCTCCTTTAGTCTTTGTTGTCGGGTTGAGCATGGCGAAGGAAGCATTGGAAGACTCACGACGGTTCATACAAGATATGAAGGTCAATCTGCGAAAAGCTTGTCTACATAAGGAAGATGGTGCATTTGGTCCCAGGCCATGGATGAAGATTCGTGTGGGAGACATTGTGAAGGTGGAAAAGGATCAATTTTTTCCGGCTGATTTACTTCTTTTATCATCCAGTTATGAAGATGGAATTTGTTATGTGGAAACTATGAACTTGGATGGAGAGACAAACTTGAAGGTAAAAAGAGCTTTGGAGGTTACCCTACCATTGGATGATGATGAGGCTTTCAAGGAATTCAGGGCTACCATAAAATGTGAGGATCCCAATCCTAACCTTTACACTTTTGTGGGCAACCTTGAATATGATCGTCAGATTTATCCTCTTGATCCTACTCAGATTCTCCTCAGGGATTCAAAGCTTAGGAACACAACATATGTCTATGGAGTTGTTATATTCTCTGGTCATGACAGCAAAGTTATGCAAAATTCTACGGAATCCCCTTCGAAAAGGAGTAGGATCGAACTACAGATGGACAAGATAATTTATATTCTCTTCTCCCTCCTTGTCATGATATCATTTATCAGTTCCATCGGCTTTGCCATAAAAACAAAATTTGACATGCCGAACTGGTGGTATATGCAGCCTAGGGACAAGGGCAACACTACAACTGATCCAGACAAGCCTGAGTTGTCAGGCATTTTCCATCTGATCACTGCACTAATATTATATGGTTATTTAATTCCTATTTCCCTCTATGTTTCTATTGAAGTAGTGAAGGTCCTACAGGCATTGTTCATAAACCAGGATATTAATATGTACGATGACGAGACAGGAACTCCTGCTCAAGCACGAACATCAAACTTAAATGAGGAGTTGGGGCAGGTTGATACCATTCTGTCGGATAAAACTGGCACTTTGACATGCAACCAAATGGACTTCCTAAAATGCTCCATTGCTGGTATTGCATATGGGATACGAGCCAGTGATGTAGAACTTGCAGCTGCAAAGCAGATGGCAGAGGACCTTGGTGGGCAAGATCTTGAAATTTCACAGAGACGGTCATCGGAAATTGAATTAGAGACGGTTATCACTCCTAAAAATGAGATCAGGCCTGCAATAAAGGGGTTCAGCTTTGAGGATAGCCGACTAATGAAGGGGAATTGGATAAAGGAGCCAAATGCAGATGTGATCTTGCTGTTCTTTAGGATACTGTCACTTTGTCATACTGCGATTCCTGAGTTAAATGAGGAGACTGGCAGCTATAATTATGAAGCAGAATCTCCTGATGAAGCAGCATTCCTTATTGCGGCCAGGGAATTTGGCTTTGAGTTCTGTAAAAGAACTCAATCCAGTATTTTTGTACAGGAGAGATATCCTTCTTTTGAAGATCCCAATGAAAGGTGAGCCAGTCTAAATTACTGCCAATGTTTCAAGAATTACATTACCCTTGTAGTATGTTACCAACTTATTCTTGATCTGTTTATCTTTAGGGAATTCAAAGTTCTCAATCTACTGGACTTCACCAGCAAGCGGAAGAGAATGTCTGTTATTATTCGGGATGAGCGGGGCCAGATTCTTCTCTTGTGTAAAGGAGCAGACAGGTCTTTTTCTTGACATTTTTTAAAGTTGGTCTCTATCTTGTATCCACTTCAGTATCCAGTGAAGTAGGTCATTGAAGAGGCTACTGTGCTATAAAAGATGCTGTTAACATGCTTGTAAATTTCAGTCAGTTTGTCTAATTATTACTCTCCATTACTGCCTCACCGCCCTCTCCCTTGTATCGGGTGAAGTTCATTCCTCTTAATAGTTTTTGTTCCCGAAATTTTTATTTCCTAGACCACCTATATGTTGATAATACATGGGACAGGGCTTTGCTAAGTTTTGTGATTGTTGAATGCATGAAAAAGGAAATTCTAAGTTCTTATTTTCACCTCGCCTTGGCCAATTGTTTAGTCATGGATGGGGCGTATGGTGACCTTTCTGATGTAAAATTTTAGATGATATACTGTTTTTTGGATTATGCAGCATCATCTATGATAGATTAGCAAAGAATGGAAGGAGATTTGAGGAAGCTACCACAAAGCATTTAAATGATTATGGGGAAGCAGGGCTGCGTACTCTCGTGCTTGCCTACAAGAAGCTGGATGAGACAGAGTACTCTGCATGGAATGAAGAGTTTACTAAAGCAAAAGCTTCAATCAGTGGTGATAGAGATGCCATGCTGGAACGTCTATCTGATATGATAGAAAAGGATTTGATCCTTGTTGGTGCTACAGCTGTGGAGGATAAACTACAGAAGGGAGTATGTACTTTTATGCTCATCAAGAATCTGAAGTATATCTTCTCTGACATAGTAGCCTTTTTTGATTATTTTACATCTATACCTTTAGGTTCCTCAGTGTATAGATAAGCTGGCCCAAGCTGGTCTCAAGATCTGGGTTCTGACAGGTGACAAGATGGAAACAGCCATCAACATAGGGTTTGTCTCCCATTCAGAGATATATCGTCTTCCATCTCTTTCTTGTTTAGTTATTGGATTTGATCTGGTAAAATACAATTCCTGTTTCCATGTAGGTATGCGTGTAGTCTACTTCGGCAAGGTATGAGACAAATATGCATAGCGACTATGAATGCAGACTCTGTGGAACGAAGCTCTGCACGGGTTGGTCATTATAAAACGAGTTTATTAAGTTGTTACTTGTATTATTATTCATGCCCGTCTCTTTATTTAGTTATTTATTTATTAGAATTACTCATGGCTGTCTCAAATGTTCTCTATCACTGATCAGGCTATAAAGGAGAACATTTTGATGCAAATCACAAATGCTTCTCAAATGATCAAGCTTGAGAAGGACCCACATGCTGCATTTGCCTTGATTATTGATGGGAAAACTCTAACATATGCTTTGGAGTATGATATGAAGCAGCAATTTTTGAATTTAGCAGTCGATTGTGCATCTGTCATTTGCTGCCGAGTCTCTCCTAAGCAGAAAGCCTTGGTAAGATATTTGAAATCCAATTAGCCTTTTCAGTTCTAGCCCAACTGTTCATCCAGGAACTTTGTTATATTTACATTCATTTGTATCAATTTGGATCTCAGGTTACTAGATTAGTAAAGGAGGGAACTGGAAAAACTACCTTAGCAATTGGTGATGGTGCAAATGATGTTGGGATGATCCAAGAAGCGGACATTGGAGTTGGCATTAGCGGTGCAGAAGGAATGCAGGTTGGTGATACATCTACCTTGGCATTTTGGTGTTTTTAATATACTAAAAGAATTTTTACATTTTCATTTGGCCAATTTTTTTACTAATACTGCATTTAATTTTTTTTAGAGAAATAAGATCATAGGGGTGCAACACATATACATTTATAGTATACAAGCTGACTTGAAACGACATGAAACTGTAAATACCGAGATCCAAGATTACCAGAGTCTATTTCATAGTGCAATTTTGTTCCCAAATTTTTTACAGTTTATTTCCTTATCTTGGGACTATAATGCATATGTATTCATTTTTATGGAATCTGTATGTCTAGGGCTTATAGTTTAACAATAAAAACTAGGCCTTATAGCTGATCTTTTGATAATGTGTCACAAGACCACTTAAAATCTTAAGCAGCAACAAAACCTCAGGCCTAATTAGCCAAAAAAATGATTTTTCTAGAGACATCTGGAAACCACTAATCTTCCCGTTGAATTGTAGAAAAACAGTATGTGCAGAACCTTTCATCCGTTTGAATTTCTTGCCAGAATGATCTGACAAGAAAAACAGAGTGCATTTATGAGATATTTTTTTTATGCTTCTATTGAATATTAATCTCCCAGGGATAACCTAGTATCATCTTTCATGAAAGCTAGACATATTCACATCAGTAGTCAGATCCAAGGAACAGTAGCAGCTGGGTTGGAATCCTAATTGAGAAAGATGATCGTAAATCCATTTGCCTTAGTAGATTCCTGCAAATTGAAGTTCACTGAAAAATAGAAAGTTATCTCATAGGAAGATATGTTATGTCATACCAAACACACCCTAGATCACTTGTCTTTGTAGCTCTGGTCATTTTAGATCACACCGGTTGATTGGTGAGAGAGCTACATATTTAACTGAAATGGTAGAATATTCAAATAATTTTGCTCATTTTTTCCCGATGTTTGTCAAATAATTATACAACTGTAGATTTCATGTTACATCTGGAAAACAAGTGTGAGTAGTATATTATCTCCATGTAATATATAAGTCTTGCATTTCTTTGATCTAAGTTCGTTCAAACTATTAAGTAACAAAAGTTTTTATGTTCTATTCCCTATGGCCTTGGACGTTTCCCAGATTCAACTTGCTACCTGTTGTCTGCATAGATTGATTAGCCTAAGTAGGATCTGGAGAATATTTTCTAATTTGGAAAGATTACCCTCAAATCCATTGTCCCTAGTAGATCATTGCTGCATTTATAAGTTAAAAAGATAAATAGCAACTCATATTTGCTTTCCAATTTTATACATTAACTCACCCATTTTTAAAGTTTGGCATGCCAGATTATAATTATTGAGGAAAATACAAGGCTACTTTCCTCTGCAAGCATTTTGCTCTTGAATGCTGCAATTCGGCTTACTTGATTATCAACTTCTTGCAGGCTGTGATGGCTAGTGACTTTGCTATTGCACAGTTTCGGTTCTTGGAGAGGCTTCTTGTTGTACATGGGCATTGGTGCTACAAACGAATTGCTCAGATGGTAATAACTTAGAATCTGTTTAATTTTTGTGATTGACAATGATCACCATTTGGATTCTTGACATAATTCCCATACTTGTCATGTTTCATCTAACTTGCTGTGCATTCTGCATGCAGATATGCTATTTCTTCTACAAAAATATAGCATTTGGTCTCACACTCTTTTACTTTGAGGCTTTTGCGGGCTTTTCGGGACAGTCTGTCTATGATGATTCATATATGATTCTGTTCAATGTGATTCTTACCTCACTGCCCGTGATCGCACTTGGAGTATTTGAGCAAGATGTGCCTTCTGAAGTTTGCTTACAGGTGAGTCTACTCTCAACTCCCTCGTCTCAGTGTTCCTCTAAAATTGACTTGCAAAGTACCTTCCACTGGTCAATAGTTATTTAAACCGTAATGCCTTGTGCAGTTTCCAGCACTGTACCAGCAAGGCCCCAAAAACTTGTTCTTTGACTGGTATAGAATATTCGGTTGGCTTGGCAATGGTATCTATACCTCCCTCATTGTTTTCTTCCTCAACATTATCATCTTCTATGATCAAGCCTTCCGTGCTGAAGGCCAGACTGCTGACCTGACTGCTGTGGGTACTACAATGTTCACCTGCATTATCTGGGCCGTCAACTGCCAGATTGCACTCACGATGAGTCATTTCACATGGATACAACATTTTCTTATCTGGGGAAGTACTGCTACTTGGTACCTATTTCTTTTGATCTATGGTATACTAGCACCAGATTATTCCAAATATGCCTTTAAAATCCTGGTGGAAGCTCTAGCTCCTGCTCCAGTCTACTGGTGTACCACCCTTTTAGTAACTGTTGTCTGCACTCTGCCCTACCTTGCGCACATATCTTTCCAAAGATCATTCAATCCGATGGATCATCACATTATTCAAGAAATCAAATATTATAAGAAAGACGTTGAAGATCATCATATGTGGAAGACAGAGCGGTCTAAAGCAAGACAGAAGACCAATATCGGGTTCACAGCTAGAGTAGATGCAAAAATTAGGCAGTTGAGAGGGAGGCTGCATAAAAAGTATTCCTCAATGGGTCCCCAAATTGAGTCGCCGCGTGCATAGCTGTGCATTACTGATTTTCTTTTATTTTTTGGGATTCTCCCCCTTGACAAAGTAGAATTTAGGGTTTTTGCCATTTGCAATTCTTTTGCTGGCCCTTTTTGACTTGATTTGTAAAATTATTTGTCCAGTATAGGGAAGCCTCATTTGAGGTCATTCGTTAGTTCCAAATTAGTGTGCACATTGTATTGTACTGTATTCAAGTATAGTTTGGGAAAGTAGCCGATACATAGTTTTTTTATTATCCTCATATGGTTTGTATACTCTTTTTTCAGACAACTTCTGGATTTCCCTGGAAAAATAGTGCTATATTCAGATCTCTTATAGTTCATTGCTTCTTTGTTTTACCTGAAATAACAGCTGATCATATACATTACCAGTCAAGTCCGATCTGTTCTTTTGATCACAGTAATACTCTTCTTTTTAGTTGGAGCAACGTTATTCTCTGCTTATTGTGGTCATAATAATATTTCGTCCTTTTAGTTAGATTAAACATATATATTAAGTATAGTTTAGTTAATAGATTAGTCAACCTGAAATATCTTAAAAGTAGCATTTTAAAAAGTTGTTGTGCTTACCGCCTACCTCATTGACTAAGCCTGCAGTGCGATTGCTCCTCTGGAATTTGGTTCTGTTCGGTAGTCTTTAACTAATAATCTTATCAACATTCACATCAGACCTGGAGACTGAGCTAATAGGCCATGATTTTAGGTTGAACCAAACTACCCAACCACGCTCTTTTACATAACAGCTTGTTTGGATGGTTGTTACCTATCGTATTTAACAATGTTTGTTTTGATTGTTACTTAAATTTTGTTGTATCGTATCGTTAAATCCATCGTTAACGTAACAGCGGAAAGTGCCACTTTATGGAATGACGGTTTTGGTGTGGTGGCGTCGTTTCCTTGTTTTTCTGTCATCTTGCCCTTCTTTATTATTAAATAATCATATATTATCTTTATCCTATTTTTTTATATAATAATTCTACTATGTATCCTATTTTTTCTTAGTAATGTTTCAAGTTTATTTTTCATAATATTAGTGCATGATATCATGAAACAACGTCAAATGATACAATATATCCAAATATTGTATTCATCAAACAATATAGTACAATACAATACGATATATTATGAAACAACATGTAACAACAATCCAAACAAGCTGTAACCCTTTCTCCTTTATACCTAAAATAACATCCCCTTTTAATTCACCTCTGGTCGGGCAAGAGGTCTCGGTACGGAATGACTAAAGGAAAAAAAAATATTGATACTATCTACCAACACTTTAACTTTTTTTTGTCTTAATATGAACCTTAAACCTTAATACTTATGCTTTCTATTCATTTTATTGATCACTAAGCCATACTTTTTGGTAAGCCGGAAATGACATTGAAATTTGGATTGATCTTTTTAAATTACTAATTTTATTTTGACCCTATTAAAAAAGTTTTGGGATGATGGCCCGCATTAGAATTTTAAGCCACGCTAGTCAGAATTTTGAAGCATGTTGGTCAGAATTCGTAGCATTAGGAATCATGATGATCACCAGAATATTAAACCATAATGCGAAAAATTATGTTGATTTGATTAGAATTTTGTAGCCAATTACACAAAAATATAGCAAGCGTAACTGCGTAAGAATTTTTGCAAACTATCAAGATAAATTACAAGTATAAGATTTGCTCAAGAATTTCTGACTAGCGTGCTTCAAAATATTTATTTTATCGAAGTCAAAATTTAAACGGTAGCAGCAAATGATTGTCATATTCCTTCTGTAAACACACTACACTATAATATATATATATATATATATATATATATATATATATATATATATATATATATATATATATATATATATATAGTTTTTCTTAGATTATCTTAAAATTTTTCTCATTGGAATACTTATACGACTATGTAGAGTCCGAAACTTAAATAGTGACTTTTTGGGAACAAAATACATTTTTACTGTTAAAGGAAAAAAGGTTACAAAATTACATAATTCGCAGTATAATACTGCGAATTACTTTAACGGAAAGTTAGCCGTTACATTAACGGAAAGTTAGCCGTTAAAGTGATTCGCAGTATTATACTGCGAATTATTAAAAAAATATTTTTTTTAACACTTCGTAGTATAATACTGCGAACAACACTTCCCACCAAAATAAAGACGCCAGGGAGAAATTCAAAAATAGCCAGATTTACTACTGGTCGTTGAAAAATAGCTAAGTTTCAAAATTCATCGAAATTTAGCCACTTTAAATCTGAGCGAAAACACTGTTCAAAATCCGGAAAAATACGCCTGTAAATTTTACGGGAGTTCCAGCAAGTATAATTGTCCAGTATAATATACTGGAGTTTGGAGCACTGGTGCTCCAGTCTCCCGCAAATTTTACGGGAGTTCAAGCATAATTATGTTGGAACTCCCGTAAATTTTACGGGAGTTCCAGCAAGTATAATTGTCCAGTATAATATACTGGAGTTTGGAGCACTGGTGCTCCAGTCTCCCGCAAATTTTACAGGAGTTAGCAAAGTATACCGATCCAGCATAATATGCTGGAGTTCATACACAAATGCACCAGAACTCCCGCATATTATACTGGACCGGTCCCTGTTGCAACAAAATAGTGGCTATTTTTTATTGACTTGGTAAACACTGACTATTTTTTATTGACTAGTACGAAAAATGGCTATACCATGATATTTTAACAAGAAGCAACGTTGGCTCCTAATTTCCTGTGGTCCTGTGATACTTTTGATTTTTTTTTGTTCATTTTTTATTCGTATAATTCTCCATTGTTATTATTCTATCTTACTTAAGTTCTTTCCTCAATATTTTAGTACAACATACTTTCACAACTAATTTTCAAATGCCAATCTAAAATAAAGGAAAAATCAAGTAATTATTTTATTGCTAATTAATGTTAATTAAAGGTTAATATTTATTGCTAATTAATACTAAAATGTGAATTTCTTAATCTGTGTAAAAACATCCGAAAAATCACTTATTTTGGACTGGAGGGAGTATCGCTAATAAATATTTTTAGTTGGCACAAAATTTGAAACTTAGTAATAATAACGATTACATCTTAAGCCTTTGGTCAAATGTTAATGATATGAAATTTTCAGACGAGAAAAAGAACAGACCTTTAATATTGCCAATCTTATCTGAAGGATAAATTGATAAAATTACATACTTATCTAAACTGAAAAAAGTATTAGTTAAAGTTCACGTAAATTATTTATAATTAGTACTTACTAGTTATTCACTCTATTCATTATTATTCTTATATATAGCAAATTATGACATTAGTAAATAGTAATGTCATTATTTTTAATACATGGATAAGCATGTATAAAGAGAGAACTATCCTTTTAAAACATGTAATACACCAAACCATAAATAGCAGATATTCCATAGATATAATCGAGATATGCGTAAACTGACGCTAACATCATAGTCCATAAATATATATATAAATATATAGAAGATGTCATATATATATTTCACATTTTTATAGTTTTCTTCAATTTTTATGCAATTTTACTTGTTTATAAATATTTACTGTAATTATATTATTTTACAAAATATTAAAAATTAAATACATATGTGGCTTACGCCTAGTGCCTCGGGGCTTACGTCTTACTAAGGCATATATAAAATGCCTCCCCTTACGAGTTACGCCCACGCCTTTAAAATACTGATTCAGTTGGCACAAATTAAGATGTTAATTTTTTATAGATAAGTGCGAATAAAATAAATATTAAAATAATTTCTTTTTTTTCAATAGTTATTCTAATACTTTGTCTAATTCTTTTTCTTATACTTTCTCTAATTCTACTTATATAATAGTTTGATAGTTCAATGTTAATGTCAGTAAGTTATAAAAATTATATCCTTATAGAATGAATAAAATATTTTCAAATGTAATTAAATAGCAAGGATGTCATATAAATAAGGATTAAAACGAACACTTGATTTCCCCTTTATTTTAGATTGACATTTGAAAATTAGTTATGAAAGCATGTTGTACTAAAATATTGAGGAAAGAAAGATAGAATAATAATCAATGGAGAATTAAATGAATAAAAAAAAAAATCAAAAGTATCATAGGGTGAAGTGTTAAAATTTTCTTTTTAAAAATAATTCGTAGTATAATAGTGCGAATCACTTTAACGACTAACTTTCCGTTAAAGTAATTTACAGTATTATACTGCAAATTATGGAGTTTTGTAACCTTTTTTTTTTAAACGGTCGAAATATATTTTGTGACCAAAAAGTCACTATTCAAGTTTCGGACTCCGACTATGTATGGGCTGTCTAGAAAATACACTGTATATATGCAGTTTTTTCTGACAAACTTCCAAAGAATCGTCATTGACCGAAGATCNGGGGGGGGGGGGGGGGGGGACAGGAAGATATTACAGAAAGCAAAAAAGACAAATAAAAAATAATAATAGCAGCAAATAAAATGGGGTAAAGAGGATAAAATCACGGCCTATTCAATTCCAATGGGATGATAAGCATCGTTGAAGCCGTGATGTAATCTTGGAGATGCCTACTTATTCCCTTTCCCTTCTTGAGCCCAAACTCATGAAGGTCAAACACAAAAAAATTACAAAAAGCTGAAATCTTGCAGTTTTTTTTTAATTATTTAATTCGTCCTATGTTGGATTAAGTTTTGGGGTTAATAATTCCCAATCTGTAGTCTCCAATGGAGCCTCGTGTTGGTAATAAGTTCCGGCTTGGCCGGAAAATCGGTAGCGGTTCTTTTGGAGAGATCTATCTCGGTAATACGAACACCTTTCATTCTTTTTCAGGTTTCATTTTCTTTTTGGGGTTAATTTAATTGGTGATTTTGTATACTTTTCAGGCGCTAATGTTCAAACTAATGAAGAGGTTGCAATTAAGCTGGTAAGTTCAAAATTTGATCTTTTCCTTTCCCAATTCATAATCTATTAGTCAAAAGTCCAAACTTGTTACATAAGTATAGTTCATAGTGTGTACTGTGTAGTCTCTGATTTTTATAATTGATAGTATAAAGAGTATGTTTGTGTTACTAAAAGCTTGAGAATTAGTTATTATTGTGGATGCACGTTTTGTGTTCAGTTGCTAAATTTTTTGGAGGAAGAGGGAGCGGAAGGGGTTCACCCAAACCCCCTTCGCGAAAAAATTACACATCATATATAAGGCAAAATCTGTTTTTTACCTCTATATATTAAGTTTTGAACCCCCTTAACACAACCCAAAAGTGCAACTTAGTGGTCAAGGGGGTTCAAAACCTTCCTAAGGTTAGAGGTTCAGTTCTCACTAGCTACAATTTTTTTTTTGAACCCCCTTCGTGGAGATCCTGCCTTTGCCACTTGGGGAGGGAGGAGGGGGGTTAAGCTTAATCTATTAGAAAGAATGCATTTAATTATATTTAACATGCCTACTCATGTGCGGATGTGATTTTGCCAAGCACATGGAAATCTTTTCTTGATGAAGAGTGATAGTGAGGCTCAAACCCACGACCTTTGCTTGTTCTAATAACGTATTAGTAAATGATTTGAGTAAGCAACCCAAAACCTTAAGATAATGGGTGGAATGGCTCAAGACCAGTATAAACCCCTTGCAAGCCCTTTCATAACCATGGGGGACAATTTATAACTCAAGCCTCCCGTGCGCTTATCTCCATTTTGGGTTTCACATGTGAACCTTAATATGTGCTTTTGGGTGGGAGAATAGGCTTACTAATGATTGGCTCTAGTACCATGTTAAATTGTGTGACCAGCTCAATTTCCACGTGCATGGCTTGAATCAAGCTTGCTTTCGAGTGGCATGTTAAAGATGTAATTTAGCAAATAAAGTTGTGCCATCTTTAATAGCTTAAGTTTGTTGATAAGAAAAATGCTCACACACTCAGCAAGCAGTTGACCATTTGATCATTTGGTCGTATGATCAGAATTTGGTTTAACGCGCAGGGTTTCAAGAAGCTCTGTGTAGAATAAACATTTATGTTATGAGATAATGAAATAACCACCAAGTTTTTGGGAAATGTATAAATTTGTGAAGAATTTGTTATACATATCCAGTTCTGACTTATTTTCTGTTAATATCTCCACTGTTGTTACTTACCCTGCAATATGAGATTGAGCAGTGAATTTGCATGAACTAAGCAAGTTCCTTCGATTGTTTTGCTGAGGAAATGTTCTTTGATTTGCATGCTTAAGTTGCTGATTTCTTATTTCTTGTACTCAGGAAAATGTGAAAACAAAGCATCCTCAACTATTGTACGAAGCAAAGTTGTATAAAATACTACAAGGAGGAAGTAATTTCTCATATTCATGTTGCCTGCTTTTCCTTTTTTCGATAGTCAATGCTTATTTCCTGTCCTTATTAGTTGGATTTCTTTTTGATATTGGTAGCTGGAATCCCCAATTTAAAATGGTTTGGAGTTGAAGGAGATTATAATGCCCTTGTGATGGATTTGTTGGGGCCTAGTCTTGAAGATCTCTTCAACTTCTGCAGTAGGAAGCTGTCTTTAAAGACCGTTCTCATGCTTGCAGATCAGATGGTAAGAAGTTTTGCATTTCTTTATTTATTCCATTGACGAGTTAAAGAACTCTTCTCGTCCTTGTTGATTTACAGATTAATCGGGTTGAGTTTGTTCATGCCAAATCTTTTCTTCATCGAGATATAAAACCTGACAACTTTCTTATGGGATTAGGAAGGCGTGCAAATCAGGTATTGGGATTAAATCTCTTACTTTGCTCTGCTTATTTCACCTATTGCAGGCATGGTATCTGCTGATTCGTAATTGCCATTGATTAATATAGGTCTATATGATTGATTTTGGGCTGGCTAAGAAGTATAGAGACTCATCAACTCATCAGCATATTCCATATAGGTCAGCCCCCTTGCAACATTCTATGGGTTGATATTGGTTGGTTTAAGAAGATATAGTCCTTGAAATATGATCTTCATGCCCATGAGATGCCTATATGAGCTTGTGTTCCTAGCTATAAGTTGTCTGTTTGCTCTCTCTATTGAGCAACAGACAATGGTGATTTCTTTTAGTTTGCCTCATCTTTAAACCCCTATGACCTATCTCCTCACCTTCAAATGCATAACCGTTACGAAACAGATAGCAGACGAATTGTTTCTGTTTTCCTCCTCTTTTCTTTTTTGATATATTGAAAAAACTTTTATTGTATCCCAGTTCAAAGAATTTCCGTTTCTAAAATAACCATCTGAATAAGCATCTTGTACATATGTCGGTATCCACAGAATCTGATACCGGGGTATCTTTCTGTAACTTTAGGACACGTGTTTGACTGTATATGTGTTTTTCAATGTTTGGCTGTACTGAAAGCATGTTATCTTTTTCTTTTTGGCATAGCCAATAATGTATCAAACTTTTCAAGTCTCAAGTACGTAAGAAAAGAGTCTGACTATAATATCTGAGATGCCATTTTTTAAATGTAAAATGTCTTATTAATAATGGCTTAATTATAGTTCTTAAATCTTTAATTTATAATAAATTTATTAGATAATGTCCAAAAGCAGGGCGAAGCTTGGTCAATTTGACCTTATAAGTTATAAACAAAATCAGGTCATCTCTTTTGGGATGGTGTATCATTCTAATGCTCAAGGAAATCTTTGATTGTAGCCATGGTTGGTCTTCAGTAGATTGGCTATCAGAATGCATGAAGTAGCAAATTTAGGTTTACTTACTATAATCTCAGTTTTGGAATAGCTATATGCACCTTTCTAGTTTTTCTTCTATAAGTACTTATATTTTAAGCTTACTTCTGGTCATTCTTTTAACTATCCTTTCAATATGATCAATCTGCCTCTTGGTCTGCCTGCCACTACCTGTTAAGAAGCACAAAGCCACTAGAACTTCTTGAATGGGAATGAAGTAGTTTAAACAAGAAGTTTTTAGAACTTTGTACTCCCTCCATCCCGTCTTATGTGAAGGTATTACTACTTGGGGAGTCCAACTGTTTTTTCTTTGACTACAATTTTCTCAAGCTTTCTGAATTATTTACTATGTTTGACTTATAGTGCTTTTCATGCAGTTTTCAAATATATAAATTTTATTTTAAAAAACTTGATGAATCTATGCCTGAATTCACACCGAAAATGGGGTGCTTTGACCCCTGTAGGCCGAACCCTTTCACATAAATAAATTGGGATAGAGGGAGTAGCTGATTTTGTTAACAAATTTGCTGATAGGGAAAGATGCTGACTTCCTTTCAAGTTTTGCTTTAGTTAAAGCCCTTATGTCATTGTCTTCTTTTTTCATTGACTTAATTAGGTGGTGATAGTGAAAAAAGATTTGTCATTCTAGTTTCCTTTGACTGGGAATGGGAGAATATGGTAAATGATATGATATAATCTTGAACTTTGTAACCTTTTGCAGTACCCTCTTGGTACTGCTTTATCAATAAAACACTTTACCTTAATAGTCTTATAAAAAAATTGTTATGGAGCCAGATTTTCTTGATCTTCCCCAATTGTTTCTTTTTGGTCATTCATTAATTCATTTAAGCGACTTGCTAATAGAAAGCATTGATGGCATCAACAATCTAGTATTGTCGTGCTTAGTGTAGAGGGTTCGGTACCATCATACTTACTATAGAGGAAGTCATCTCTTGTTTATAAAACATGTTCCTTCCACAGAAACTCTGACAGCGAATGTTTTGAATTGGGATTGATCATTCTTATTTTGAGCTTGTGAAGCAGTATATATTTATTTATTGAATAATATTACTAATTTCGTTGGATGCTTGTATTCTTAATTAGTGAATCAGCTTACTTACAGACAGATCGTCCTCCAGGGCGTGGATGCATGATTCTAATTTATCTTTTAATATGATACAGAGAAAACAAAAATTTGACAGGAACGGCTAGATATGCAAGCATGAACACTCATCTTGGCATCGGTAAGCTTTTGTTTTCTTTTACCTACTTGCAACTAACTGTTTAATATGGACTGTTTTTACTCTGTTAAGCATGGTTGCCTCTGTGTTACCTCTGAATCATATAGAACAAAGTCGAAGGGATGATTTGGAATCGCTGGGTTATGTTTTAATGTACTTTTTAAGAGGAAGGTAAATATTTCTCTTTCTCCAGATTTTCTTATATATTTGATCTTTTGCTCTTCTTTCATGTGAGTCTTACATTATGCTTTCAAAAACATGTAGTCTCCCTTGGCAGGGGCTGAAAGCAGGCACTAAGAAACAGAAGTATGAGAAGATCAGTGAGAAGAAAGTATCCACATCAATAGAGGTAATTTATGTTCCACCAATTTTCATATGCTAGCTATTTAGTTTTTAATTCACTAAAATGATAGTAGTGCAAATTTTCCTTTATAGACCTTGTGTCGGGGATATCCTGCAGAGTTTGCATCATATTTTCATTACTGTCGATCACTGAGATTCGATGATAAACCAGATTATGCTTATCTAAAGAGAATTTTCCGTGACCTTTTCATCCGTGAAGGTATGATTATTTCTGCTTTCCACGCCTTACTATTTCATCTGTACAGAAGATAGTACAACTAGTACCTCAATTTCATTGTTCTCAGAATTTGGCGTCCATTTTTCTTCCCCTCTCTACCTTTTCCTTTTTCTTTTCTATTTCAGGGTTTCAATTTGATTATATATTTGACTGGACCATTTTGAAATATCAGCAATCACAGCTTGCCAATCCTCCATCTCGTGCTCTTGTGAGTGGCTTAAATAAATTAGTTTTTGTTGAATTGATGTCAAAATACGAAAATAAAATGATATTTTTTGGACAGGGTGGTACTGCTGGGCCAAGTTCAGGGATGCCTCATGCTCTTGTTAATGTTGAGAGGCAATCAGGTATGCTCCAGCACAAGGCATTCCCCTCGCCCCAACACTCCCCCC
>MU715983.1:22260-32894 GCA_026770625.1 Nicotiana glauca | reverse complement strand
GTGCAAATCCTTCTTTCTCTCTCTGTACAGTTCCACCAACCTCCTAACAAGGTGTATAGCTTCTGTGGTGGAACGACCCGGCATGAACCCGAACTGGTTGTCGGATACAGACACTGTCATCCTCACTCTCGCTTCAACCACCCTCTCCCATACTTTCATGGTATGAATCAGTAATTTGATACCCCTATAATTGTTACAACTCTGGATATCACCTTTGTTCTTATACAATGGAACCACCGTACTCCACCTCCACTCATCCGGCATCTTTTTTTTGCCTTTCCTGCTTACTTTATGGCTATGTTGCTCGGACTCTCCGAAAATGTTGCTGGTTGTGCGTCAAATCCTCAAAAATTTTGAAGGATCCGACACTGTGCGGCATCATTTTGGAGAGTCCATGCAACATAGCTTTATGGAACATGTCATCCTCAGCTCTGTTCAAGCTCTTCTATTAATGGGTATCTTGTCTCTTAAATATAATGCAAAGATAAAATTAGAATCAGTTTGGGTTAGTCCATCATATCATTTATCTTGGATGGAATGCCACCTCTAAATTTGCTTGTTTCTCATTCCCTGGGAGCTATATATACATGCTACATTTATTATGCAGGTGGCGAAGAAGGTCGACCGACTGGTTGGTCTTCATCAAATCTTACACGTAATAAGAGCACGGGGCTGCATTTCAATTCTGGAAGCTTATTGAAGCAAAAAGGCACAGTTGCTAATGATTTATCGATGGGTAAAGAGGTCTGTCCTCCTCCTCTCTCCTTATTTAGTTATTTTTAAAACCCTTTCTCCTGGTTAAGATTTTTTTGGGGGTGGGGGGAGGGAAGCGTAGTACTACTGCAAATAAATACTGTGGCAGTTTTACTTATTAAAAGTCAATGCGATTGCATTTGGCTTTATCTGGATGTATATAGCTAGTTTCTGTAGCAATCGTATTTTATCAAGTACTTTGGCATGAGGAAGGATGCATGCAGTAGCAAAAGTCATGAAGTTTGTGTGGCATTTTTAGTTAACCGTGTACTTCATCAAGTGGAGGATAATTCCTGCAGTTCCTGAAGGATTAAAATTCCTGAATCACTTCATTTATTTCATCGTGAAAAATCATTTGATGCGTATCAGGTAAGTTGCAACTCTTTTTGGTTCTCTAGGTTTTTCTCTTAAAGTTTTTCTTTGTGGGTGGGTTTGTGGGGGGGGGAGGGGGGGATGCAGAATAGATGTGGAAGGGTAGAAGTTGAATAATTAAATCATGAAATGTTGTGCCTCTAAAGCTCATGTGGGCTCTTTGGAGGGAAAGGATCAGGAGAGCTTTTGAAGCAAAGAATGGCTTCGTAAAGCTTAGGGCTTTTCTTTATTTCGCTAAACTTTTGGAGCAGCTACGAAGTTCCTGTAGGGATAGAGGATTGGGTGTCTTTATATTATAGACTACAGAGAATCATATATTTGTGTACCTTTTGTATACTGGGTTTTCCCCCAACAACAATAGTAATTTATTATTTCTATTATGAATAGGTGAAAGTGGAATAAGATCAAGTCTCCCTTGGCAATCATGAAGAGACAGGCAGATGTAGTGCTTTAGTTACGGGTTTATCCCTTTATATGTGTGGTAAAAATAATTAACTAAATAAGTACAAATAATTGATTTCGAACCCAAATTGAATGTGTTGTGTGATAGCATTCTGAACTCGACCCTTTAATGTTCAAATACCTCTATGCCTTTTGAATCTCCTTCACTGAGTGATAGGTGATTGGCTATAGATTAGACGGCCAAAAGGGTGGTGTGGTTCGTCTGTATAACAAAGAAAAGGTGGGTGCACGCACAACTAGAGGTGAGCATTATGTTACACTTATATTTATTTCTTCTACATGTGTGCTTGGTCATCGTGGAACAGGACAGAAATCTTGCATTCATTTGATATTTCAATGTCACTGCCGACCTGAGAGCAAATAGGTGGCATGCATTAAGAATCAGAATTTAGTACAATTATGGATTCACAGCTTATACTTTGGGGAATACGCTCAAAACCTACGCATACCGTAACAGAATTTGACTGAGTTTTTGTTTGCAGTTATCCAGTTCTAATTTTTTCCGGTCAAGTGGACCGTCAAGGCGTCCAGTTGTCTCTAGCATCCGAGACCCAGTGATTGCTGGGGGTGAACCTGACCTCTCCGTCACTCGGACAAAAGACGCAAACCCTGGACCATTGCGTAAAGTATCCAGTGCTGCACGGAGGAGTTCACCAGTTGTGTCCTCAGATCACAAGCGCAGCTCCTCTATCAAAAACGCCAACATAAAGAATTTAGAGTCCACCATCAAGGGAATAGAGGGTTTAAGTTTTCGATGATGAGGGACTGCATTAGTAGCTGCGCTTTGTCTCAGTTCTCTATTCACTGTAAATTTTGGCACACCAACTCGGGGAAGTAAGCGTTCTAATATTAGTTGCTGCCAGGAAGTACACCATAAAGTTGAATTATACAATTAAAATTTGGGATGCAATCTCAGATTCTCAGAAGCACAGTAAGGATATGATGTAGTTGCAGATCCAACTCACAGATTCCAGTTTATGCTTGTCCACTCACTTCCCATATCTCTATGTCTTGCTTGTTCTTGTTCTGCCGTGGTATTCTTGTTTATGTCATGTTGTGAATTATGAAGGTCATGTATTATTGATGAGAAATCATTTGTTTTAAACATGAGCAAATTGTTCTTTTGTTCAAGCTACTAAAATACTTATCAGTCAATCACTGCCTGGTCAATTTAGGGGTCGTAGCTGGTGATTCGGGCTGTTTCCTTCTCGACGAAGCGTTGTCGTATTGGTTGATATTAGCCTTTGTTATTTTCTGTCATATTTGAGACAGTAATTTATTCGAGATGTCCGCTCAACCTTTATGTATGTAAATATTATTAGCAAGTTTGCAGTCATTGTTACTAGTAATATGCCTCCTCAAGCGCCAATTTATTAGCTTATTATTACCAAGTGGAATTTCTTACACCAAAATCACCACGGATTTCTGTTACGTGTAAGTATCCCTTTTTTTTTTTGGTCATCAATTTTATTGTTAGATTTTTCGTTGTCGAAAAATAAATAAAAATTGCACGGGGCGCCCTATTTGGGCGTCCCCTTTTAACTTGTAGCCGCTTTGTCTTTTTGTTTGCATCCGTACCCACTTTTTAAAAAACTTTAGTTTCTCTTTATAACTGGAAAACTTCAGCTCCTTAAATTTTTATTTTATAACTGGAAAACTTAAGCTGGAAAACTGCTTAAGTTTTTATTTTATATCTGGAAAACTTAAGCTCTAGAGTTTAAGTTTTTATTTTATAACTGGAAAACTTAAGCTCTAGAGCTGAAGTTTCTGTCTTTGTAATCGGAAGTTATAAAATAAAAACTTCAGCTCTATAACTGAAGTTTTTGTTTAGTTACCCAGAAACTTCAGCTCTAGAGCTGAAGTTTTCCAGTTATAAAATAAGCAGTTTTCCAATTGAAGTTTTTCTTTTGTACTGCGAAACTTCAGCTCTAGAGCTGAAGTTTTCCAGTTATAAAATAAGCAGTTTTCCAATTGAAGTTTTTCTTTTGTACTGCGAAACTTCAGCTCTAGAGCTGAAGTTTTCCAGTTATAAAATAAGCAGTTTTCCAATTGAAGTTTTTCTTTTGTACTGCGAAACTTCAGCTCTAGAGCTGAAGTTTCTGGGTTACTAAACAAAATCTTCAGTTATAGAGCTGAAGTTTTTATTTTATAACTGGAAAACTTAAGCTGGAATTTTTATGTTATAACTGAAAAACTTAAGGTGGAAAACTGCTTAAGTTTTTATTTTATATCTGGAAAACTCAAGCTCTAGAGTTTAAGTTTTTATTTTATAACTGGAAAACTTAAGCTCTAGAGCTGAAGTTTCTGGGTTACTAAACAAAAACTTCAGTTATAGAGCTGAAGTTTTTATTTTATAACTTCCGATTACAAAGACAGAAACTTCAGCTCTAGAGCTGAAGTTTTCCAGTACAAAAGAAAAACTTCAATTGGAAAACTGCTTATTTTATAACTGGAAAACTTAAGCTGGAATTTTTATTTTATAACTGAAAAACTTAAGTTGGAAAACTGCTTAAGTTGGAAAACTGCTTAAATTTTATTTTATAACTAGAAAACTTAAGTTGGAAAACTGCTTAAGTTTTTATTTTATAACTGGAAAACTTGTTTTTATTTTATAACTGGAAAACTTAAGCTGGAAAACTGCTTAATTTTTATTTTATAACTGGAAAACTTAAGCTCTAGAGCTTAAGTTTTCGGGTTACAAAGACAAAAACTTCAGCTGAAGTTTTCCAGTACAAAAGAAAAACTTTAGTTAACTTCAACTGAAGTTTTCTAGTACAAAAGAAAAACTTCAGAACTTTAGCTGAAGTTTTTCGGTACAAGAAAAACTTGAAGTTATGTGAAAAAGTGGGTACGTATGTGGCACAAAAAGTGGGTATAGATACAATTGCCCCGAAAAATAAAGATAGTGATGAGAACCTTGTTGAAATTTATTTTCTAAGAAGTTCGGAAGCAAAACTTTTATCCTTTAAATAGAGTAAGACAACTTGATTGGTAGCCAATATATACTGAACTGAACATATGGTTTGAATTGATGTGTCTATCTACCAACGAAAAACTAAATAAATCAAACGACTGCTCATCCTAAAATATTCTACTGTACTAATTGAACGCAGTTTTCTTCAATCAGTCCCACATGACCAGTATATATATACTTTTGCGGCTACATCTTTGCCAATTTTTTCTGTTTTACTTTTAGTGGTGGGGAAGGGTCAAATAATAAAAGATCTGCAAGAGGAGAACGATCTGTTACATTACAGTGATTAATTTTACAAGATCACAACAATCTGAGTTCTAAGATTTCTAAATTATGGGATACATTGGTCAGATCAATTTTCATAAAAAGAAAACTCTCCTTTTCAACTTCTCCCATTAACAGAAGATTAATAAATGTTTAATTCAAAAAAAATATAAAATGAAAACACCCAAGAAATTAAATTACCAAAGAAGAGGAAGAAATAATGACAATTCACCACAATCCGTTTACAACATGGTTGCAAGTATTTTTGATCCATCTAAAACTTTTTCTAAATGAACCTCTCATCTTACCTTCCACAGCATAAGCCTTATATCCAACCACTCTTTTCTTCCTCTGCAATTCAGGATCATTAAAATTCCAATTTTTTAAAGAAGAAGATGCCATTACTTTGCTCTTGCTCCTCTTGATCTTCACTTCCTTATCATAATTAGGGTTTTGCTCTACTGATGAATAATTACAAGAAGTATGTGAAGTACTATAACTCCTCAAATCTTGCATGTTTTTTGGACCTGTCCTCTCACTGCTATAGTACTTTTCCATTGGCATATTTCTTCTTTCTCTAGTTGATTTAGATCTAAAATTCTCCATTTTTACACAAAAGAAAGAAAAGTGGTATTAGGCTTTGCTTCAAGTTTCAGTTTGGAATAACTATGGATTTATCAGCTCAATGTGGTGGCTTTAATATCTTTATTCTAAACTTTGAGTAGCTTTTTTATATTAAAAGGTGTGCTATGATTTTTCCAATGATGCAATATGGCTGTAAAAATTTAATGCTGTTCCCCACAAATTGCATGTTGATGGCGCATGGGGCTGAATGTATCATTCTTTCATAATCAAATGCCATATGTATTACTCCATCCGGTTCACAATAAGTGTCTAATTAACTTTTAGCACGCCCATTAAGAAAATATTAAATCCTATATAAAAATACCTAGTATGACTAAACTACCCCTAATTAAACATTTAATGTGAGAAGTAAGAAAATTTTTTAGGGATGTGTACATAGGAGTTATTTTATAAAAACAAATTGATTTTTTTCTTGATTACATAACTGGACACTTATTTTGAACCAAAATGAAAAAATAAATTAAACACTTATTGTGAACCGGAGGGAGTATTAGTCAATGTTGACCGCTGAACCACATTGAAGTTCTTTTCTTGGAACATTATAAAAAAAGGTGATGCTAAACGGGCCAACTGGTGTGATTCAACTTTGGCTAGACCAGTAAAAAGACATCAAAGATCTCCTAACTAATTAGTCTATATTTTTTTCTCCAAAACACAAAATTAAATCTCAAGCTTTGAAGTATGCGAAAATTAAATGTTGGGAGCTGAAAAATCTTGTGTATTATATTTGTATTTATGTATATTTTATACAAATTATACGATTTACTATTTTTAACAAATTATTGTATTTTTTCCTTTCTTTTAAAAACAAATACGGTATGCGATTTTGTATACTTTCTCCTTACCAAATCCTAAACCAGCGGACACTTTCCTCCTTACAGAACCCTAAACCAGCGAACACTTGCTCCTTCTCTAAAAATGAATTCAAACCAAGAAAATTTGGCGGTGCAACAAAATATGAATCCAAATGAACATAACACAAATACAACAACCATGAATATCAATCAAGATAATAGGTTTGATCGAGTTAGGGACGAGTTGTACAAATCTGTAGGGATGGCATCGGGCGATAGTTTGTTGAATGAATACGAATAGGTCGATGTTGATTCTCACGGCAGTTTCAACAATTATGTGCACTTAGATGATGATGATGATGAAGAAGCCATGGAGAATATCACGGAGAACCTAATGATGATGATGAGCATGTTTTAGGAAATGAGTTAGAGTTATGTGATGTTGATTGGGAAATGGAGAATGAATTCACTGAAGAGGATGTGGTTGTAGGTCCAATCTCTGGAATGCGATTGAGAGATAAAGATACTTTGTTTGCATTCTATAAAGAACATGCACTAATGAAAGGATTCTTCGTCGTCAAAAGAAATTTCAACAAGAAGGGTGGTGACACTGCCAGGTATATAACTTATTATTGTGATAGGGCTAGGGTTTGCAAAACCAAGTTTACCATAAAGAGTAACAATTGTAAAGATAGGCTAGCTGCTGTTTTGGATGATTCCGGTTGTTGGCGCGTCTCTAAGGTCGTTAACAATCACAATCATGATTTGCTCCCATCTATTTCGCGCCTGATGGCTGGACATATGTCCGTTTGTGAATCTTTGAAGAAGGATTTTGTAGCTCACGATCGATCTAGTATTAGACCCTCTAAGAATATTAGACTTGCTGAGGTTCAACGTGGTGAACCTAACAATTTGGGTTGCACTCCAAAGGATTGTAGAAAATTTATTTTGAAGAGTTGGAATTTTGTAATTCAAGAAGGGGACGCACAGTCGCTGCTCAACTTTTTTTGTGAAATCCAGGTAAAGGATAGGGAGTTTTTCTATTTAATTGACGTTGATAATATTGGTAGGTTACGAAATGTGGTATGTGTGCCTTCACACTGTAAGGCAGCGTATGAGCAATTCCATGATGCGATATGCTTTTATATGACGTACCTTGTGAATCGATATAATATGCCATGTGCTATATTTGTTGGCATCAATCACCATAGACAATCCATCTTACCAGGATGTCATCTTATGTCTCATGAAGATATCCATAGTAACAAATTAGTTTTTAGAACTTAGCTTGATGCCATGGGAAATATTCATCCAGATGTGATCATAACTGATCAGTGTCAGAGCATTAAGGTAGCCATTTCTGAAATGATGCCAAATACAATACATAGGTATTGTATTTGGCATATATTCTCAAAGTTACCTCTTTACTTAAGTGGTGTTCGTCCTTCTAAAACTGCACGTGGAGAATTCAAATCCATGGTCCTTGATAGCATTACAGTTGAAGTTTTTAAGAGAAAATGGACAGAATATATTGCAAGGTATAATTTGCATACAAGGAATTGGTTCAACAAGCTTTACTCTGAGAAGGAAAAATGGGTTCCTATGTACCTTGATGTATATTTTTGGGCTGGTATGCTATCTACGCAAAGAAGTGAGGGGATGCATGCGTTCTTTGATGGATATATTACCCGTCAAAGCACTCTTAGGATGTGTGTTCACCAGTATGATTTATCTTAAGAGCTATGAATGAGAAATAGTTGGAAGCGGAATACAGGTCAAAGGGCTTTCAAATTGTGTGCGAGTCAATATTCAAGTGGGAAGAGCAGGCAATTCAGTGTTATACGTGTACAGTGTATGAATTTTTCAAGACACAGCTAAGAAAATTGTATCATTGTAAAGTCACCATCCCCGACGATCATCAAGTTGTCCCCAGTGTTGAAAAAATCGTCGTTAGTGATTATTCAGTTATAAAGAAAAATGATGGAAATCTAGTTGAGTACATTGTTGAATATATACCTATCGGCTATTATTTTAGTTGCATCTGCAAATGGTTTGAGTTTAGAGGGATACTTTGTTGCCACATACTCAAGATCTTGTTGCACAAGAAGATTGATAAAATTGATGAAAGGTATATACTAACAATGTGGAGAAGCGATGTTATTAGGCTACACTTGAATCGATTCCATTAAGTTGGTTACACGAACATGACTCCTGAGTATAAGACATACAAGAGCATGTTGAAGTATTTTGACATGGCTTGTGATATAGCACTGGGCACTAGCGCGGAGGTTCAATATGTTAAGAATAATTTGAAGAAGATGGTGCATGATCTTCAAAATCGGAATGACGAAATGATCGTGCCAAATCCCGACCAGGATGACCCAGATGAAACTGTAGGCACAACTCTACGAGATCCTAGTAAACTAATTCACGTGGCAGACCGCATTTGAATTGATATAGAGGAAGAATTGAATACGACTTTACAAGTTCACAGTCGCGTGGTGTATTTGGAGCTAGAAATGGCACAAGAACAGGTGTTAGAGGGGGTGGCAGGGGTGGTGGCAGGATTAGTGGCAATCATGGTGGTAGAGGTGCCGATAGAAGTGGTGGATGCAGGGGTAGGGGTAATGGGCATGGCAGAGGAATAGACATTGAGCATAATGGTTCCCTAGGTATGAATGAGGTATAATTTTGCGACTACATTTGATTTATTACTTAACTTAAACATATCATCTTTTCTTATAGTGTTTCTTTGATTTTAATTGCAGCAAATTGACGCTACACAATCACAATCAAGCTTGTTTGATCTAAACGCTAAACCAGATTTAGAACTATAATAAAGAATATTGTTGAAACTCGGAGTTCTTAGTATGCCTAATTGTATTGTTGTTTTATTTGGTCCAGAACATTTAGAAGAAATTTTGCTTGTTTGTTATAAACTTTGATGTTTAATGATTTATGAAACTTAAACATAACAATTTTTTTCTTATGATGTTTGTTTGATTTTAATGCCATTTTAGCTTCCACATTATTGTTGCTATCTCTCCCCACGATTTTGGATTAGTTATGTTGTATTCTAACAAAGAGAGGTATTTGTCATATTGATACAACCACTAATAAATTTTTTTTTCTATCAACTCACATAATAAAGGTATTACTAATATTGAATCCAACCAGAAATGCCCATAAACTCGCTGGTTAATCAAATCTCCAATTCTTCCCTTTCATACTCACGCACGTAGGTTCAAATACGACTGTAACATTGTTCTTTCCCTTTTGTTTTCATCCGAAGAATCTAGAGGTGGTTGAATAGTATTTAATATTTCGGTTTTCAATACTTTGAATCACTATTTAATATAATTTATTGTTATTCATGATGACCTTTTTAATTCTCTATGACCAAATTGTATTAAGATTTTCTTTTCCTTTTTATTTTTTTATTTTTTTTTTGTTTTGGGTTCTATTACATCCTAAAGAAGATGAGGGGGTGTAATTTTCAGTCCTCTTCCAAGTAGTTTATGATTTACTCATTTTTTTCCTTATACTAAATGTATAAAATAATTTCATAAACATGAAAAAACTATACGACCAAATTATATTAAAATTTTCTTTTCCTTTTTTTTTTCTGGGTTCTATTACATCCGAAAGAAGATGAGGGTTGTAATTTCCAGTCTTATTCCAAGTAGTTTATGATTTAGTCATTTTTTTCCTTATACTAAATGTATAAAATAATTTTAATAAACAAGAAAAAATTATAACAAGCAAAACTCACAGACAATAATTCCACTCTCCTTAAAATAATAAGCATGACAATAATACAAGGAAAAATAACAGACAATATTATAAAAAAATCATATTAATTCATAAATATTTTAATGACAAGGGTAGAACACAGGACCTGTATGAAAAACCTAAGCATTAGATGTTCATATCCTAGCACTTCAACAGCGAATATCACAACACTTGATGTAGCCTCTACAAGTTCAAAAAGAAGAACACTCACTTTCTTTTGGATTATTGTTGACAATAAATTATTTCCACCCCTTAACGAGTCTTCTTTGAAAAATACCTGTTAGAGTCACATTTCACTCCTTCCCTTAACATCATAGTAATGTCTTAACCGTACTAGGGGAAAGATATTGACAGATGCTCTTTGAAAGGTGTTGCACAAGTGTAATGGAAATATAAGGTAAAAATCATATATCAAGTTAACTAAAAAAGAAAAAAATTTAATTTACGATATGATCGCGCTTGATGTACGATATGGGCATGTTCATCCTAAATCATGGATAGAATTCCTCTTCAACCCATCCGTTAGCATTCATATTTAAAGTATTTGCGATGTTTGTAGAGTAAAAAATGTAGGTTAA
>MU715983.1:6500-19941 GCA_026770625.1 Nicotiana glauca | reverse complement strand
AAATATATATATATATATATATAGATAGATAGAGAGAGAGAGAGAGTCAAAAACATTTCCTCTTCCTCCAATCGTTAATTTAAGAGTCCCTTTGTTTTCCTCTAAATATTTTATTTCAAATTTTAGTCAAAATTTTTTATCATGTTTTTCTTTATCATATTTTTTTCATTGCATATATATATGATTTCATATCACTCATAGAAATATTTTGGCTTTAGAAGAGGGCATTTTTCGTAAATTTTATAAAATAAGAAAAAATATATTTTCAAACAATTAGTTTCATATGGACTAGTTTAAGTGAAATTTCAATTCCGTTTCTGGCTTTTGAGATTTCTGTCTTTAATGATCAATGAAAATTAAATGAAGAAGGGTTGTTGAGATGAATGAGAGGACTGATCAGGTCTGCATTGAATTGTTTTGCAACTTCTGAAATTCTCCTTACTTACTGCATTAATTCATTGGTTGACTTCTCATTAAATCGATTCTTTCTCCATGAATATTGGAATTTGAATAGTCTTATTACTTCAAAGAAGTCCGGTTACTCCTTTTCAAAAAAAAATCAAAGATTCTTCTTCTTCTTATATAATTCTTATGTATATGAATGACCACGTCCTATAGGGATCATCGAATCAATAGCAATAAGCCCGGTTTGAAGAGACTCATATACGGAACGTCGCAGTAATCTTTTTTTTTAACATTCCCAAGAAGTAATTGAGTAAACCATTGACAGTAGTTCCACGGGCATCGAAAAGGAAGAGTAAACCTCACCGATTTTTAACGCCTGAACCATGATATGAAATAAGCCGATTCATTTACATGGAATTGGCTCAAAAACATAAGGAGAAAATTGTTTACATGAGGTGTAAAAAAATATCATGTAATATGATTTGAATACCCATATGATTTTAGTATAATATGATGAACCAATAGTAAGAGAAAAAATATAATTAACATTATGTAACGATCTGATCGATCATTTTATGAAGTTCAGCCTCGTTTTTCCCATTTTTGCTTCTTTATGTCTTGTTCAGTTGTATTATATGATATCGAATTGGTTGGTTTGAGTTCGGAGTGGTTTTGTGGAGGAATGAGATACTTGGTCTCTTAAGTTGACCTTTTAGTTGGAAAAGTCAACCAGAAGTTGACTTATGGGTAACGATCTCGGAATTTTGTTTTCATGATTCGGATAGCTTCGGAATGTGATTTGGTACTTAGGAGCATGACCGGAATGAGTTTTGGAGGTCCGGAGTAGATTTAGGCTTGAATTGGCGAAATTAAAATTTTGCCGTTTTCCGGTTGATTGGGGAGATTTTGATATAGGGGTCGGAATGAAATTCCGGAAGTTGGTGTAGGTCCTTTGCATTATTAGTGACACACGTGAAAAAATTTAGGTCATTCGCACGAGGTTTAATAGACTTTTGATCGAAATCAGAATTCGGAAGTTTTTGGAGTTCTTATGTTGGAATCCATGGTTAAATTATGTTTTGATATTGTTTTGAGTGCTCCGAAGGTTGGAGCAAGTTTCAATAATGTTATGGAACGTGTTGGAATATTTAGTTGAGGTTCCGAGGGCCTCGGGTGAGTTTCGGATGGTTGAACGGATCAAATTCATGTTTGAAAAGTTGCATATTTTCCTTCAGGTCTGTTGCAGAAATTTGTTCATCGCGATCGCGTAGAAGGGTCTGTGATCGCATAGGATTTATGGGGAATATATGGAATTTGTTCAGTACAATTGCAAAGGTTAGCATGTGATCGCGATTGATTGAGAGATTGTTGTTCGCGAAAGCGTGGTCAAAGTTGCGTTCGCGTAGGAGAGAAGGAGCTAGTGTGAGGTGGTGAGGTTGTTCTATGCGATCGCGTGGGTAGGACCGCTATCACGTAAGTTAGCAGAGGCAGAGCTCCGCGATCGCATAGAGTTTATTGCAATCATGTAAGGTTAAATGAGGTCAGTCAGCTTTTTTGCTTCGCGATCGCGAGGAATTTTCCGCGATCGCGATTAAGGAATTTTAAATCGCTGGGCACAATGTTTAAAAGATTATTTTTGCGATTTTTGTTTATAGTTCACCATTTTTGAGTCGGTTTTGGAGCTTCTAGAGGGAGATTGAAGAGGGAATTGAAGAGAACTTCTTTGAGGTAAGATTATTGGACCTAAAACTCGATCCTATGTTTATTCTTACTAGATTAAGCATGAAATTTGTAGAATTTAAAGCCTAAAATTGGAGGTTTAGGGCTTGAAAATTGGAGACCTAAATTTAGGAATTACAGAGGTCAATTGTGGTTGGATTTTGGTATATTTCGTATGTACGATCTCGAGGGGGATGAGGATTCTATTGATGTAATTTTTATCGAATTTCGAGATGTGGGCCCGGGGGTCGGGTTTGACCAATTTCGTGATTTGTAATATAATTTGATTATTTTCGCGTGGGCTTTGTTCCATTAGCATATATTGATATTACGGTTCAGATTTTGGTTAGATTCGGGGCATTTGGAGGCTAGATCGAGAGGTAAGGGCGTCGGGGGCTAGAGTTTGGCTTGACTTGAGGTAAGTAATGCTTCCAATCTTGGTTCTGAGGGTTTGAAATCCCGAACTATGTGTTCTATGATTTTTATAAAGGTGATGCAATGCCAAGTGATGGACGTGTGGGCGTGCGCCGTGAGAAACGCGGCCTGGATCATTCCAGAGCACCGCTTGATTGATTGTTTGGAGTGTTTATTTAAATTTGACCGTGTCACATATATGATTCGCAAGCGAGGTAATAGATGAATCTATGATTTGCGCCATTCAACCCTCTGACAATGCACAGTTTAAATATTATTGGATCGGGTCGTACGACCTCAGCATGATTTGTACACACTTGCATTGTTTGCCTTGAAATTCATTGAAGTTGTTATTGTTTCTCCGTGACTTGAGAATAAATGTATAATTGAAGAAAACGGAATTTGAAAATTTCCTTATGAATAAAAAAATTATTTACTTGTTTCATTCTGTTGAGTTACAACCATTTTTAGAAAAATCCTTGATTTATTATATTAATTGTGAATAATTATTGGACCACTAGTAAGTGTCAAAGTCGCCTCCTGTCTCTACTTCTTCAAGGTTAGGCGGGATACTTACTGAGTACACATTGTCTTTGTACTCTTACTACACTTGCTGTGCATTTTTGTTACACAAGCACATGTACCTCTAGTGGCCTAATGGGCGTAGCAACACAGATGATACATAGATTAGGTGAGCTGCATCTCTCGAGATGACTCGCAGCCAACAGAGTCCCTTTTCAATGTATTATATTTACTTTCTGTCCAAGTTTATATTCCGGATAGCTAGCTATTGTTCTTTATTGGATTTCCTAGTAATTGCTCATGCACTTGTGACACCGGTTCTGGAATGATTTCGGAATTTTTCAGTAGTTTTGTAAAGACATCATTATTTATTCAGCGGAACTTATTATTTATTGTTTACATGTACAAAAGAAGTGATTTCAGAAATATCTAAAATGAGAGCTTTCTAGTTACATGGTGTTGGCTTGCCTGACAATGGTGTTCGGCGCCATCACAACCCTTAGTGAATTTTGGGTCGTGACAAATGTATAGTCTCATACTCTCATATACTCAAATACTAAAGACCTAAAAAATACTCTCCTACAAACACTAATTATGGACTCCTCTTACTCTACCAAACGAGCCTTAACTTACTCTTCTACTAGTTATGATGAAGAAGAGAATCATCTAACATTTGAAGTGGTTATGACTGCATATATATATATATATATATATATATATATATATATATATTTGTTTAATCTTTATATTTTCCGAAAACTTAATAGTATTATTTTTTCCCTTCTTTTTTCAGTATATTCCAAGAAAAAGCTACAAGCATCTTCGTCCAACAATTGAAACCGCACTTTTTCATACTGTTGCAAAGAGTGATTTGTATCTATAAGCGTTGGTGATCGAAGAAGGTTCAAAGAAGGCTGGAAACTTTTTGTTTTGGATAATTATGTCAAGCAAGGTTTCGTCATCAAATTTATGTTGCTTGATGTTTCATCACTATATGTTGACTTCAATATTGAAGTGAAGAGAGAAGGAACTCTGGATCATAATCTGATTGAAATTGATTAGTTTTTAGGATGTGTATTGTATTTTTCTATCCCTTTATTATCTTTTATTTTCATATTTATTTAGTTATGCTAGTTGTGCTTTTGATTTGCTATAATAATTTTTATTTCTTACGTATGAAATCAATTTCAAAGACTATTCTTTTTTTTTTAAAGTTAATTCTTCAATAATGCTTGATTTCACTAATTCATGTACATCTATTTGAAGGTTGCACCTTAAGTTCTTATTCTATGATTTTATGGATTTGTTCATTCGGCTTATTTGTTTTTTCTTCATATTAACCAGAAACATTATGATATTGTAACAACATATTTCCAGCTTGTCTTTCCCCTTTATTTAACAAAAGCTTTGATATGAATCTGCAACTGCTCACAGATCTTTACTTGAGAAAATCGTAAACTTAAAATTCAACCTACACACTACTAAAACGGTTGAGAATAATAAATGCTTAATTGAGAAGCTAAATAGTTGAGAATAATAAATGCTTCATTGAGAAACTAAATAGTTAGTATGAGAAGCTCAATGTTAACCTACCAGTGAGCGCGGGTACCCGGTGTGTGTGATGTGATATTGCCCAAGGGGCTGTTGTTGTTTTATGTTGTTGTCCGGAGGGCTGATACGACTGATTGTGAGGCAGCCCGAGGGGCTGGTTCTGTTGGTATTATGCCCCGGGGGCAGTTTATGGTACTTGTTTTGCCGAAGGGGCTATTTATATTTCTATCCTTTTAGTCATTGTTTTCATCACTTATTTGAAACTATTGAAAAAAATATTCTAAAGAGTTTTACTAAACTAAGTTGTATTTTTACGAGTTTTATTGTTTTACTGCATCGTTCTGGACTCATACTGTTTGTTGTAGCGTTATGACGTGGTTTACGTATTTTTCTTACTGCTCAGCTGCTTTTACTTTTATTACTTACTGAGTTGGCGTACTCACATTATTCCCTGCACCTTTTGCATAGGTTCGGGTATTTCTGAACCCGGTAGTGGATGTTAATTGCTCATTGGCAGAGTCATCGGAGTCAGCAAGGTAGCTGCCGGCGTTCGTAGCCCTGCTCTCTCCTTCTTATCTTCCTTAGCCTGTTATAGTTTATTTTCAGACTCTTCATTATATTCAACTAGATGCTCGTGACTTGTGACACCCCGATGTCGGGCTTGTATATTTATTGTGTACTGTTCATTTAGACTTACATTATGAGATTATTGATTAATTAATGGCTTAAAAATGACTTTTGTGAATTCGAAAATTGTGTCGGCTGGCCTAGTTTCTCGATAGGCGCCATCACGACCAGGTCGGTTTTAGGGTCGTGACTCATTTGGATATAGAATTTTAAATTTTCATAATAAAATATATATATTTGAAAACTACCTAAAAAATACTATAAGTCAAGATAGTTAATAATTTAAAATATTTAAGGCATATAAAAAAAATTACAATGAAATAATAATTCATTTGACTCTCGAAATCCAAATATTTCACATAAATTGGTATAGAGGGGGTAAATATTATAAAAAGATATTGCATTATCATGAATTTAAATCTAAAAAAAAAAGTTGCTCTATCTAGTTATCTTTTTAACTTCATTTTTACTAGGATAGGCGTTCGGACAGTTCAGATTGAATTTAAAATTTCGATTTTCGGATTGAAGAAACGAACATCCAAATCCAATCCAAATAAGTTCGGATTGGATCGAATTTTTTAAGTTCGATTTCAGATTAATCGGTTTGGATATTTTGGATTTTCAGTTTTGGGCTTATAAGTTGAGATGTTTCTTCTTTTTACAAAAATGAATATCCAAATGAAATACTCATGTTAAATTGCCAGAAAGATTCCTCATTCTCACTGCAATCATCCAAATAAAATATTCAAGCAATGAAATTATTATCATGGAAATGCAAGAAAGACATTATTACGCCTGATAAGAAGTAGCAATAGTAAAACCATTTTCAGATAGAAATATTCTGACAATAACTTAGTAATTAAATAGTGAATATATGAAATAATATCTAATGGGTAGGGTATCGAACTTATTACTATTGGTATATGGATAATGGACTAAATATAAAGTATAAAAATTTTAAATTTTCAAATATTCAAATCCGAAGTACCAAATTCAATATCTAATCCGAAATCCAAAATTTAAAAAAATTAAATCCGTAATTCGAAAATCCAAACAAAAAATTTAAAAAATTCGGATTTCAATTTGGATTTCGGGTTTGCCCAAACCTACTTTTTACACTTAGGAGAACAAGATATTATCTTTCTTTTCGTCTTTTCTAGGTAGTTCATATAAAGCTAGTGACATATGAGAAATAAGCCTCTAAAATTGACTTGGGGATGTGATATTTTAAGATAGGGAATTTTTCATAAAGCACCATCTTTTTTGTCTAATTAGCCATTTATAGATACCTTTTGCTATATTACGTGTTATACATACCTTTTATGTTTTTATACAATGTAGGCAATTGTGAAATAAACCTCTGCTGCAAATACCCTGTGACCATTGGATGTGGATGCTTCTTGCAACTATGTTCTTGTAGACTACAAGCTGCACCTGAGGAAACGCCGCATGAGACTCTAGAGGCCTTCATGGGGACTGAAAATCCAGGGGGGACATCATTTATGTCCTGTGTTCGATCATAAGCCATATTGGTTTCAGTTCTTTGATCTAAACTTGATTCTGCCTCATGTATTTAAGATGTTGTATTCATTAATACAACCAAAAACATAGGCATAAAATCTGGAATTCCAGCTAAGTTTGACATGTATTTAGCTGTATTCAAGCGACATTAACATTAAATACAGTAACATATATGTGCTAAAAACGGAAGGAAATAAAATCACATGATATTCTCCTAATTTAACTCAACAAACTAAAACGATCCCTCATTAATCTGTATTTGAAAGATACATAATAAAGATTATAGCTGAATAAAGAGAACTACATATGAATAATACAATTGAATACAACAAAATACACCTTAATTCATCTGAATAAAATACTTGAATACAACAAAAATACAACTGAATACAGCTGAATAAACTCTTGAATGCAACAAAATACAACTAACTTTTGCTCAATAAAATAGTTGAATATAACTAACTACAACTGAATACATTTGTATAAAACACTTGAATACAACTAACTACTGTTGAATAAAATATTGCTGCACTTCTTTAGGTTCTTTAGGAAAAGAAATTGAAGGAAAGGGCCGCCGAAGCACCAGAACAAAGTCGCCTGGAAACGTAACGCCAGCGTCAAAATCAATGAAACCGTACGCTCACCTTTTATTCTCCGACCATTAAACATTTGAATTGGGTCTCAACCATTGATGGGTTTTGCTCTTTATTTTGCAGGAAGTGGGTGGAAAGTTTAGGGCTTTCTCAGACATAACAGAAGTATGCCTTCGTTGTAAAGATCAAATTGAATGGACTAACTCCTCCAATTGGTACATAAGTAGGAGCAGCCACGAGACCAAAAGATTGCTGCTCGTTTTCTTCTTTCTGCTCTTCTTTAGATTCTTTAGGAAAAGAAATAGAAGAAGCCATTAATGTATTTTGTCCAACAACAGGATAAAATGGCTTGTTAAGAAACTAGGGTTTGTGGGAGAAGAGAGTCTGGTTGTATGCAAACAGAGAGATTGTATTGGGGTTTGCAGATACGTGGTAATTATGTGAGAGAAAATACAAAAAGAGAGAGAGAAAAATAATATTTAGCATATATGGTGCCTTAATTATAGAATGTAACTATATTTAGTTTTTTTGCTATAAAGGATAAAAGGTATTTATAGAATGTAATATTTTAAAATGGTATTTATTTAAAATAAATAGGGTACTAAGGTTTTCTATATGGTGTAAAAATTCCTTTAAGATATCCTCTATTTTTAAGTCAATCCAAAGAAAACTTGATACATATTTGGTTTATCCATTGACCTGTTATATGAGGTTCAAGAAAGTAAAAGGAAAAATTCCATGCTTAGACTTTATATATGGGGGAGAATTGAGAGGAATATGTCTTCATAATAAGTCTAATTTTAAATGGAATGCAGAAACTCCCAATTGAACAAGCAGTTGACAAATGGAAGTTTATTTGACCAAGCCTTGCCATTAATTCTTTGCACATGATAGTTTGTTTTCACATGTAAATTGTACCAACCCTTAGACACTGCTTTATGCAATTAAGTAAGTAAAATATAAACCAGAAACATAGAGTATTCAATGATGAGTCATTGCAGCGTCAGAAACCTCAACTTCTTTTGTACTAACAACATATTAATACCACAGCTACCCAACAACTTGGATTTAATGTCATGTTTATTTGTTTGTTGTATGCAATGCATTTCAAGTGTGTCAAGCAAATTGTGTAACCGACAATTTGTAAACCACTTGTTTGCACCGATGTGGTGCAGTGGATGAGACTACTCTTCCCTTAACCAGAGGTTTCGAGTTCGAGCTCTGGGTATGGAAAAATCTTTGGTAGGGAGCGCTTCCCTCCGAATAGGGCCCTACGTGGCGCGAATCCGGATATAGTCGGGCTCCAATACAAGTACCGAACACCGAGTGGAAAAAAAGAAAGAAAAGTAAATCACTTGTTTTCTATTTCTTAGCTAAAAAATAAGATTACACAAGCTTAAAAAAGATCACTATGCACTAAAGGACAGTCAGGTACACTAAGCTCCCGCTATACGCAAGATTCGAAAAAGAGTCGGACCATAAGGGTGTATTATAAACAGGCACCCTTCCCTAAAGCAGATTAAGCCTCACATTTGTGGGGACCCTATTTTTTGTTAATAGGCTATATATAAGTTAAAAAGAGATTATGTGAAGTGAAAAAGTAAGATTACATGGGAAGTGGTATAAAAAGGGAAAACAAATCTGACCAATGTTGTCAGTTGAGAAAGATTATTGCAAGAAATTGATTATAAGATTATTATTAGTAATACCTTTGCATCTAAAAAGGTAGAAAAGTAGACTTCAAATCAGATAATAATAATTTTTTAAAAAAAAAAACGTTAAGGCCTCGCGTTAAAGTTTGGCTTTAGCCACAACATTTGTTGGACCGCTCCTGATTGTAAACAACTTTACTCTGTATTTATGTAAAGGGTTGTTTTCAACCCGTAACCTCCTGATCACAACACTCTCATAAAGAAAAAGATTTCAAGACTTCCCAGTTTATAATTCATGTTTCCATGCCAAAAAAAGAAGAAAAAAAAAACAAGAACACAAAATTAAGAACTCAAATAAACTACAAAATGCCAAAGAAGTTTAAGAATTAGGAAATGAAAAACAAAAGACCTTACCTACTGCAAAATTTGGAGCAGCATTACTGCCAAGGGTCTGTCTTAGACACCAGATAATAATGGTAGTTAAAAGACTAATTCTATGCTATAAGCTGGAATGGTGTGGACACTATAACATGGTTACTCTTTCTGCTTAAAGCTCCAGCCACAAACATAAGTTTTTCAGAGGAGATCAGCAACATTTGAGGGGAGTTCTTCGATGATCACGTTGTAGAACTTCTGAATATCGAACAACATTCTTTCGTCGTCTGTTGTCACAAAGTTGATAGCAACTCCTTTCCTTCCAAACCTTCCACTTCTTCCAATACGATGGAGATAATTCTCTGGTTGAGTCGGGAGATCATAATTGATCACAAGTGATACTTGTTGTACATCTATACCACGAGCCAACAGGTCGGTTGTGATAAGGACACGAGAAGAACCAGAGCGAAACTCGCGCATGATTATGTCCCTAGTGTTCTGGTCCATATCTCCATGTGTGGCTGAGACTGTGTGATCACGGCTTCGCATTTTGTCTGTTAACCAATCGACCTTGCGCCTGGTGTTCACAAAGATGACACTCTGGGTGATCGCTAAAGTCTCGTATAAATCACACAGTGTCTCGAGCTTCCATTCTTCCTTATCAACATTAACATAAAACTGTTTGATACCCTCAAGTGTCAATTCATCGCGTTTAACTAAGATTCTCACGGGCTTGTTCATGAACTTTCTTGTGATGTCAAGGGCTTCTGGTGGCATAGTCGCAGAAAACACTCCGACTTGAACTTTGGTAGGTAGCATCTGAAAAATATCATATATCTACCAGTATAGACACATGAAAAAAGAATCAAAATTAGCAGTTTCTCAAAGTCTGCATAAAATCAAATAAGAGGGAAACTATGATCAACTCTGTATATTTACTCTTTATAATCAGCAAATTGAGGAAAAACTTGAACAGGATGGGTTTCTTTATAATGGCCTTAGGAACTAAATAAATGGGACGGGTACTAAATGCCGCGCCAATAACACAAATGTAACAAAACTTCAATATCTTATTCCCAACAATGAGTAAGATGACTGGTCGACAGAATACAAGAACATCTAACATGATCTGAATTTGGATTTCTATATTGGTTGCTCCAAAGAACTAATTCCAGATATTCTTAAATTGGCAAACCTAGTAGACCTCGGACCTGAACTTGTTCAAACACAGTTATACTTATAAGGTGTAAAATGCATTACTGCAGAGGTTGAAGTACCTGATCCTTAAAACCACGTGACAGCATTTCATCAGCCTCGTCCAGCACAAACATTCTGAGGTAATCAGGACGGAGAGATTGTCTTCGCAGCATGTCAAACACACGTCCGGGGGTGCCAACAACAACATGAACACCAGCCGCAAGAATACGTTGATCCTCCCTGACACTAGTCCCACCTACACAAGCATGGACCTTAACCCCAAGGTAGTCACCAAGTGCTCGCATCACCTTCTCAATCTGTTGAGCAAGTTCGCGAGTAGGTGCCAACACTAAGGCTTGGCATTGAACTAAACCATAATCAAGCTGCTGCAAAATTCCAGAACAAAAAGTAGCTGTCTTTCCTGTGCCAGATTGAGCCTGCTGAATTACATCAAGTCCCTTGCAGAATGGAACTATACCTCTTTGCTGAATTGCAGAAGGTTTCTCAAAACCTTCAAAAAAAGCATCAAAGATTGCATGCAGCAGAAAGACCATTAAGATGTTGGAATATAAGGTCGGCTCTTCATAATATCACAAGGCATAAAGAGGATGGAAGCGGGAGATAAATATGAAGCATGCAACTAATATACAGAAAACTTCACTCTTGTGTAACAACATAACAACATTACAAAATGAGTTTTTATAGGTGCTAAAAGAAAATTCTCTCGGCACTACTAAATGCTATCGCGCACACACGCACCATGAACTTGGCCATCTTGAAAACACAAAAGCATGCACCTAAATAGAACAAAAATCTTATCCTAGGAGCCATATGGATAAAATCATACACGTAACGTACTACATAATATGAATTAATCTAGAATATTCAAAATTATATTTCCAACATTAGAAGCACGGAGTGGGAAAAGGGCAAAGAGGAGAAGGATAATTTTTGAGTTTCAACACAACATTGAAGAAACAAAATTAATAAGTTTAAGCCAATTAAATTAAATGGTTCTTCTGAACAAGAACCTACTGAAAATCAGCTGGACGCATCAACTTTTTGTAAATAATGGACTGCTTATCAGAATAAAAAGCAAAATCGGAAGAATTTCCGTACTAGAGAAAATTAAAAGGTCTACACACAGTACCATAGGCATAAATGCCCCTGAGAAGGTTCTCTTGCAGACCCATAGCATCAAAACTGTCATAAACTTCGTCATATGATGTAAAGAAATCTTTTCCATCAGCGGCAAGTCTGCACCATATAATTAATAATAGAGACAAGTGCTGTTTCAGCCATTCTCACTGAGCAATTAAACAAATATTCAAGGAGAAGGCTAATGTTAGTATTGTGCAATGAATATCATGATAACTTACAAATCGTTCATCTTAGAATCATATTGACGGGCATCAAATTGAGCTCCATCTGGTGCCAAACGTGCCATGACTGTAATGTGCATATTTTATGCATCAGTAAATACTAGTATCGCCCATAGATCAAATAGTTGAACCAATAAGTGAAATAGAATCTCGAAATGATTGATTCTTGTCAACCTCCCAAAACAAATATGATTCAGTAAACCTTAACAAACAAAAAGAAAATCTTTACACTACGAATCAATGAACTCTAATTTACATCGCTCCTGTTTTAATGGATCTCAACAAACTACACAAAGTGGATAAACCATACAGGCATTGGTCTAAAAATGAAGTACTTTTTACGAATCTTATACTACAGATCTCATTCATTTCAATAACTATATATCTTCTGAAACTTATCAGAATCTCACAAACACAACAATCAACATGATAAATAAGAAGAAACATTTTCCTTTAATAGTATCTGTCGCGAACAGAACATATAACACTCTGCATTCCCACACTAAGTGCTAGCCGCATATAAAATGTTGGTCAGTTGAACACCCTTCGTCGAAAAATTATACTGGGTATATAAAAAGATTATATTGTATATATGAATCATAAATTATTTTTTATACATGTATTTTAAATCTTGAACACACTTAGCGAAATTCCTAGCTTTGCCACTGTCTGCACCTAATGAAAAGGTTGATCTCCACTCTTACGTGCTACTGTCTGCACCTAATGAAAAGGCTGATCTCCACTCTTACGATCAACAAGAAATACATCCCAAAACAATGTAAAGGAAAGAATTAGAGAGTTTGCAGTTAATTTCTCCATGATATTCTCAGCGATCAGAAGACAAAACATTCGACAACAAACAGATATATATAATCCAGAAGGCAACGTTAATTAACAAACAAATTAAAATGAAGAAAAGGACAAGATTTACTGAGTTCAAACCTCGGAATGACGATGATAATAACTTTAGCAAAACTGAAAATTAAACAGAAAATTTTCTGTTTGAGAGCTTTCAAGATGGGGTCTGAGTGAGGAGCTGAAGAAACGAGGCAAAAGTCTTTCTAAACGCATATAACACGGGTCTGAAGACAGGTGTCAACACAACATTTCATGCAGTTCGGTTGCTGTTTTTTATTCCCACGTAAATAGTGTATTACTAAAGTTTTACACCAGTGTATATATAAGTTCAGTCACAATAACATGTAGGAGTACTACTTTTATACCCGATAAATTAAATTTGATTAGAGTAAAATTTCTTGACATTGCTAATATTATATATAACTTCAACTTAAATCCATATTTATATTATGAAGCTTGATGTTTAGTTCAAAGTATATATATTTTTATGTATATCACCTCATATTTTTCTTTTGTTTCGTGAGTTTGGAATGTTAAACGCTATGAATTATATTAATTTGAAGTATTTTTACTTGTAGGAATGATTCGGGAGCAAGTGGGGGCAAGCGTGCAAGAATTGAAGCTA